>JARYGA010060387.1:41340-107621 GCA_030545235.1 Helianthus tuberosus | reverse complement strand
TTACTAAAATAATTTAAAATAATTTTTTTTATTTATTTATATTTTTTTCTAAAATTAAATGGATTTGAAATTTATTATTTATAAACTTTGAGTATATAAATAATATGCTAGTAAAATAATTTTTTTTAACTTAATCTAAATAATAACCAAGTTAAGATTTATAAAAATAACTAAGACATATTTATGATAAAAGAATATAACAGTTTTGTAAGTTGAAATAAATATGGGGCTTTGGTTTTGTATGATAAAACAGATAAATAACATGTAATATTCGTACCAGTTTGCGATGTTATGTACAAGAATTGTATCACCGGAGTTCCGGTATGCCAACGCGGCTTCGATCAGTTGTTGTAACGCCCCAAAATCTGAATGTTAATATTTGTCGGGTGTTCCGATATGACACGTCATGAAATAAATAACTAGGCTAATTAACCTAGTTAAGGGTATGGTCAAAAGAATTAAAAGAGGAAGGTAATGTCAGTTATGTTTTAAAGGTAAACCCGAGGGGCTAAAGTGGGAAAGATGAAAGTTAAGTTATTAAATAACTTATCACACACAACACACACACATACGTGTGTGTTCGAGAAGGAGCAGGAGGCTCCTATGGAGCCTCAAACCCTAACACCATCTTTATGCTCAAATCGGAAGGCAAGATGAAGCTTAAATCCATAACCGAGCATGGATTAATGATCACCAACACGAGGGGATCATAAGGTTATGTCTTAAATCCAAGATTGGTGATCATGGGTGAAGTGGGTTATGTTCTAATCCGTGAATTAATATGAAATTGATGATGTACAAGGGTTAGAATCCTCGTTTAGAACATGGGTTATGTAGGGTTTGCGTTAATTTGATGATTAGATGTGAAACCCGTTAGTTAGGGTGAAGATGATGACTAGAATCACCTCCCATGTTTGAGTCTTGTTGAAAGATTGATGTATTATGTGGCTATGATGAATACTTGGAATTAGGAGAAATGTGATGATGATATGTTTGATGTTTGTTTGGGAATGATACATGATGATTAGTAGTATGTTTTGATGGGTTATGTATGAGTTTAGAAGATTTGAGCATGAAATAATTGTACGTTATGCTTTAAAAGTAGTACCCGCATCAAGTGTATGATGAAATGTATATAGTGTCATCCGTATAATCGAATATGATGTTACGGGTATATGATGATAAGTCGATGGTTAAATATGGTATATAGTTGACTTTCAAAAGTTAACTAAGCATAAGAAACATGAAATTGACACGTGATCGTAAAGGCAGGATTATAGGAATTCGTATGGTACATGTTATGCCAATATGAGTTGTTTGTGATTATATGATGAAATTACATGAGTTTAAACGGATATGAATATAATCATATGAGTTATGTATGTTAGAAATGGCTAATGAAAGTTAAGGGTGAAACATGTGATTGATATGGTCGTTAACATGTACAATGATGTAAGCTAACGAGAATGCGATGTTGGTGATATGAAAGTATAGGAATCATATCAAGGTGGACTCAAGCGTGAATGGCTAACGGGTCAAGAGGAAACAAGGAAGCGGATAGGAAAGCGGAGGCATAAGGTAAGTGATTTCCATAATCACTTCTTAGTACCAGTAAGTAATAATGTGTTGTAATGAATTAAACATGATGTTTGAGGTCAAATATGTGTTAAAGTCTTTCGTCGTATAAGATGGGTTAAAGGTTGACCAAAATGCCCTTGATGGGTATTTTGGGGTAAACGAGCTTAAAAGTAGTTTTGAAGCAAGTTATTCGGTTAGTGTAATGTTTTGGACAAGTATGGAAGTGGGGATTACGGTTTGGTTAGTCGTAGACCAATTAATGCACGAATACCCTTAACGGGTCAAAATATAAGCATATGAACGATAAGGTGTTAAGAGAATGCAAGACATCCAAGAATTTGGTAATTTATGATAGACGTCACTTATATTATTATGTTTATAAGAGGTTTTGGTAAAAGGAACAAGTTATGTTGACGTATGCATGAACGGGTCGAAAAGTGGTAAAAGGGTAATATGTCACACCCCCAAAATCCACCCGCGGAGTATCACCGCTTGGAGGCGTGACTGACCAGGATCAAGCCATCAATCATATCAAACATAGTATTTAAGTGTAAAAGTAGGAAAAGGTATTTCATCTTGACATGACTGATGTTCATAACCAAACATTGTTTAAGTAGCGGAAGCATAATAATGAAAACCCAAAATAAGTTATAAGTTCAATATCGTCTACGATCCGTATCCCACAACGACCTGCTCCTTCCTGTGCAAGCTCCATGTATCTAACGACCTGCAAGGCATGTAACAGAGGATCAACAACTAGTTGAGCGAGTTCACAGAAAGTAAATGCGTAATAGTAAGTTCGTATGTAACATGTGGCTCTACTGGGCCGATAGTACGTTCTATTGGTGGGGGCTTCCCATGTTGTAAGTTCAATTAGTGGGGGCTTCCCATGTTGTAAGTTCAATTAGTGGGGGCTTCCCATGTTGTAAGTTACTAGACTAGTTTTATCCATAAGTATCCTTCCCAATCCGAGGATAGTAGTAAGTATAAGTTTACGTAGGTTTTACGTAAGTGCCCTTCCCAACCGAGGACAGTACGTAGCGAGTACGTAGGTTTAGCGCTGGCGTCCTTCCCAATCCGAGGACGGTAGTACGTAGGTTTACGTAAGTTTAAACACTAGTGTCCTTCCCAAACCGAGGACAGTACGTAGGCTTTACGTAGAGTTTGGCACAGGCATCCTTCCCAATCCGAGGACCGTGGTAAGTAGTCTAGTAATGATGTAAGTACAAGTAATCATTCAATCCCATTCCCAACCCACCGGGGAATCCCATGCCTTGGTAAGAGTGTGAACTCACCTTGGTTTGCTCGGTATGCTAAGTGTATGCTCACAAGTAATCAATCGCGTCCTAAAGTAGGCACGTATGTGAAATCAGTTTGTGTTCAATTTGTTCACGTATAAACATGTAGCACGTAATCACAATCATATACAAGATGGTTACACTTAACAGCAGTTAAATATTCCAGTTAATGCTTAACAGAATTAACCCAAGTTCCTGCACAGATCAGCTATTCGGCGAAACACACATAATGGCGAAACACATAAGTTGGCGAAACACACTTTCGGCGAAACACAAATTGACGAAACACATTCTGTTTCGTCGTGGCCTTGTTTGGCGAAACAGGATTCTAATTCGTCGATGACTCTTGGCGAAACACATTCTGTTTCGCCGGGAGTCCTGTTTCGTCGGATGTCTGTTTCGCAGACATCAGTTACAGCAGATGCGAATAACACATAAACCCTAATCCTTCTAGCAGCCGTCATCAATAACAGAAATCATACGAAGGTCAATGTGCATATCGAATCATCATAAATCAATCATCCCAGAGTCATTGTCTAGCATAAACCCTAGTTTATGTGTATAACATATCAACATACAACATCATATCATTGTACCCTATCAAGATACTAACTTGGATTCATAATTAGAGCATAATAACAATATCCAGAACCGAGCACTCGATTGTATTAAATTTCTCATACCATTTTATATAAATCCTACTACATCATACATAATCGAAATCTATATCACCGTCATACTAGAATCGCAGCAATAACACGCATCAATCATTTACACAAACATGAATCGAGATGGTACAGAATCAAGAAACCGATTAACATACACACGACTAACCGAGATAAGAGGAATACGAATCGATCGCTAAGGATATCTTCGAGAAGCTCCAACTGCCGTCACACAGGAGAGAAGGGCTCTAGGGTTTCGATTGTTATGATAAAATGTGTGAAACTGAGGCTGTTACACGTTTTAAAACCCGAAATAACAAGCTGGGCCCGAACTGGGCTTCGTGAATTACTGGGCCGGCGAAACAGACTTCTGTTTCGTCGGAGTGTTCATGGCGAAACAGACTGTTTCGTCGGAATGGGTTATGGCGAAACAGCCTTGTGTTTCGTCGGGTTCTTAACAGTTTAAGTTCTACAAACAGTACACATGATATACAATCACACATAACCATGCAAACACACTAGGTTTTATCATATCACAACTAAATAGTCAAAGTCAACGTGCATTAATTGCGAATAAAGAAAGTCGGAAATTCGAGTTGTCACATAATAAGCCGAAGTGTTAGAAGTCGGAAATTATATTAAGTCGGATGTTGGATTTTAGTTCCATTAGATGGAGGATTAAATTACGGACGCGTAGGAAAAAGAATCGGGTAAAACGGATCAAAAACGAGGGAGTTATGCTCGTTTCCGTGAAACGGGATCGCGCTGGAAATCTGCAGCACAGCAGCAACAACCTACTGTCTTTTTGGGGGCGTCGCGTAGCGCGACGGCCCGTCGCGTCGCGCGACGGGTCATGTGTCTCCGGAAGTTGTTTCCGTGCCTCGTTTTGCCTTGGGAACTCGTTTAAACGCGTTTTAAGTCGCGTATGACGAGTTTAACTCATGTTTTATGACCATTAGGGTAAGCGTATGTGTGGATAGGTATGTATGGATGTTGTATATCTCTATATACGTATGTAGAAATGTATGTAAGCGTGTATGCGTGATTGTATGTAAGATTATAGTGTGTAATCAAGTACATAAGGATATACGAAGATGTATATGAATAGGTAAGTATGTGTGGGGTATGTTAAAGCAGGTGGTTATAAATATATATGTAAGTAAGTATGTAGGCATGTACGTATGTATGTTTTATAAACGTAAGTGTATGTATGTATGGGTGTATGTAGGAAGTATGTATATGTACGAAAGTGAGTATGTACGAACGTATGCACGTGTGTAGGTTTGTGTGAAGGCATGTAATAAGGTGTATGTATGTATGTACGTATGTATGTGTGAATGTATATAGGTGGGATGACATGATCGTACGTGACGGTGTAGGTATGTATTTATGTGGATACATATAGAATGATTGATATGTAATTGTATGTAAGTTTGTAGGTAGGTTGACATGTATGTGTGTACGTATGTATGTATGGAGATAGTGTGTATGAAGTTCAGGTATGTATGTAAGTCTTATGGTACGATCAAGTGTTTACGTTGTTTATTAGTGTACATGGAATTATAAGTGAGATGCAGGAATGACAAAGAAGTCTCACCACGGATGGCATGACAGGATGGAAAAGCTGGAATGTAAAGAGTAAATGAAACGAGAAGTAATCGTGAACAAACCTTGTATGTTTATAATGCGTACTAATGTATGAATTTTATGTGGTGAGCGCAGGTAGTACCAGTCATGAGGATAACCAAGGATTGGAGATCGAGGATCGAGTCACAAGACAGATTGTACGGGAATGTTTAAATATGTAATTTAGTGTTGATAAGTCATGTTCTTATATTATAAAATGAATTTTTAGAATGTCAAGATGTATGTCATGAAAGAAATTTTAAGACTCGAATTTCCGCTGCGTCGTGTTAAGGTTAAATGTTAGGGTGTTACAGTTGTAGAGGCTAAGTTGGCTGTGAAATTTTGTGGGAATGAGGTCGCATCAGGTCAATAGACGTATATTTATACTCGAATTGAAGATATAACAAATCGAGAGAATGATGGGAATTTCGGAGTGAAATGGGTTTGCTGATAAGCATAATGTGTACTTTATACTTGACACAAACGAGTTGCTAGCTTTGATTATGATGGAGATAAACATGAACGAAAACAAAACGAGTTAAATGGAAAATTTTTACGGATCCTATATGGCCGGAATCCGACGAATTTTCCAGAGAGGAACCCCTGAAAGGCGGGCTTTTTTTGATACAACAAGTTTGGTTATTTAAAACATATAGTCCCTGCGGTTTCTAAGTTTTACAAAATGACTAAAAACTTTAATTATTAAAGGGAATTTTAGTCATTTTGGTAAGACATAACAAAAAAGTTAACAAAGTTTGGCCTTAGTACTCAACATTGTACCAAGATTTAGCCTTAGTACTCAACATTGTGACAAATTAGAACGTTAATACCTGATTTTGTAACAACAATCTATTAGTACCCGACATTGAAATTTGACAGAAAGCATAAGGACTAACGGTGTAATTTTTTCTAAATAAAATTTACTAGCTATATAGTTTTATGTAAATTAAATATCTTACTCGTTTTAAATAATGTAAACCTTACTCGTCTTCAAATTTGGACATATACGATAGATAATAATAAATATCTTTCATGTAAATTAAAAATAGACATGTATAAGGCTCTTAGTTTTAAATAATGTAAACCTTACTCGTTTTCAATTTTGGATTCAACTAACATGTATCGAGTAAACTTTTCAACTGTGTATTTAATTTTTTAGAACGGAATTGTGCATATAATTAGTTTTATATTAATATGTATTTTATATCTTAGTGATCAATATAATAAATATAGAAACTGTATAAGTTCTAAAATAGTAAAATGTAAATGAACAAAAAAAATACTGGTGTAAGTAGTAGATTTTATGTTAAATAAGAAATTTAATAAAAAGATGAAAATAAAAAAATAAATAGATTTTATGTTAATTAAGAGATATAATAAAAAGATGAAAATAAAAAAAATAAATAGATTTTGTAAAATTTATTTACACTTAAATAAAATTAGGTGTTAGTAGCCAAAGGAGTTACATTGATAAAATTAAAAAAATGAAAGGGTATTTTAGTCATTATATTGATAAAATTAACTAATTTTGTTGTTAGAACCCAAAGGTGTTACAAAATTGAAACCATAAAATTTAAACCTGTTAAAAAAAGTTAGTACCCAAAGGTGAAATTAGCTATAAACTATAGGGTCCATCTGTGTATGTATAGCCATTATAAACATTTATATAATAATAGATCAAAATATTAAATTATACCTTATAATATATTAGTTGGTAATTGTTAATGGACCGTATTACCCTTATTAACTAATTAAGGGTTTCCTCTTGGGTGTATATATAAAAAGATAACTAAAGAGATAAGGGTTAGAGAAAAACACAATAACATCATTACTCTCTGAATTCATCCCATCTCTCCCTCTCAAGAACCGTGTTCTTCAAAACACATAAACACCATCAGAACAGTACACCCTAAACGGGAACTCAACCAATATGACGAACATGACGTCAACTTCTGTAGGACCGGTTTTGACTCCCGAATGATTGCGAACCGACACGTGCGACGTGCGGAATCCGTGCACGTGTGTGAACCAAAAACAAGAACGTAATATAAACGTGATTCTATTGAATATACGACAATGTACAAGCACCACAAATCACCTTTGCAACTTTCTCTCTCTAGTTTCTCTCTCAATCACCAAGCTCCACAAGTATGCAAATGGCCAAAAAGTTCCCAAAGCCTAACATAAGGCTCCTATTTATGGCCAAGGCATAAGGGATTTCCTCTTATTTACAAGTTTGCCACCTTGCCTTTTTCACTACATATTTCAAAATAAAATTACTTTTTTCTTCTATTTTTTTGCTATTAGCTAGATTGACGGAGGCGATAGACATTAGTGCACTCACAGACTCACCCTTGGATATTGCAGCAGTCAATCTCGTAGCATCTTGTCCTTTCTCTCTCTCTCTCTGAGTCTTTTTGAAGCTTTGACTTCTTCAACAACCATAGACTCCCACTTGCTCAAACAGACTCCCTGTGGATCTGTCTTCGGCTTCAGTTGCTCTTTTTTCAGGCTCCCCCTTTTGTTAAGCTTCCGTGCTTTTGGGATCGACACCTGCCTTTCTAGTTATAAGCTCCCCCTTGCGTTGAGCTCGTCTTCAGACTCCCCCTTAGACTCGGCTATTGGGATCGTAATCTGGTACAACATCTGCAAATCTCAAACATTTATTAGTAAAAACGTTTTGAATATCCAGGATTAAAAACCTGGCTCTCAGCATAAGCTGAAACATTTCAAATATGCGACAGTGAAAGCATTCTCGGTTGTCCAGGAATGATGATGATGTGTGTCAGTGTGTGTATATATTTATGTATATTTTTAGCCCTTTTTAACACTTTAGTCAAGTTTTAAATTTATAAAACACGATATTTTACTAACACTAAACACACATATGGGCAAGTGCACCCATCGTGAGCGTAGTATAGCGTTGGTAAGATACCGAGGTCATCCAAGGACACAAAAGCTTTTAGTACCGGTTTATCCTCAACGTCTAATCAAATCAAAAATTTAGAAAAAGGTTTTAAACATGGAAATAAAAACTAGAATTGCTGAAAATAAAAATAAAAATAAAAACAGATAGACAAGATGAATCACTTGGATTAAACTCGCCTTTAGTGTAACCTTTGATGTTTTCCGCACTTTTGCACTTTTTAAGAGATTATCTTAGTTATAGTAGTAGGCCCCTCTTTTGAAGGTGACGTTACCCTAAACCCAGTAGTTTGAGTCAGTAAGGAAACAATCCTAAAGGGTTGGATTATTGGAAGATAATTAATTAAGTTATTAATGCGTAATGTGGTAGGCCCCTCTTTTGAAGGTGACGTTACCCTTGGCTAAGTGGGTTGAGTCAGCATGGATACAATCCCAAGTAGCCGGGTTAATGTATTAATAGTAGTTTACATATGAGGGGATTAAGCCATTCGCACCCCCGCCATCCAATACCAATGGGTATTGAAGGAGGTCCTAGTAAGCTTGACCCAGGTCCTTGCAGGATCTATAGACTAAACAAGGCAAGAACCTTACCAAACCATTCCCTTAACCCCCGACCATGTAGCCAACATATCTCCATATAGACCATGGAGATATGTCTATATGGAGATATGAATGGTGTAAATCTTTTATTTTATATAGAAAGTAAAATAAATCCAAGACACCACAGACAAATGATAAGGAAGTTTCACCTTCAACATAAGAAACTAGTTATTAAAATCATTAATACAAAACCAAATAAAAAGTGCGAAAAGATTAAAAAACAAAAGTGTTACACTAAATGCTTTTCTTCACCAAGTGATGTAAGAGACTTAGGCAAACATGGCCTTTGATTGTCAAGAACTCTTACTATCAATCTTGGATCCCGAGACTACTACACACACTCTATGATGGATGATGGATGATGGATGATGGTGGTGGGTGTGGGTGTTGTGATGGTGGTGGAGTGTGGGTGAAGTGGGAGAGAGGTGGTTTGTCAAGGGATGCCTTTGAAATGAACCAAGCACCTCTATTTATAGCCTTCACAGAAGCCCGGAAACGGCCCCGTGTCCGGTGGGCACGGCCCCGTGTCCATCCACTTTCTCTTTCTTCATTTAATGCAGTTTGTTTGTATTAGTTGACCACGCCCCCGTGTCTGGTGGGTACGGCCCCGTGTGCAGAAGCGTATATGTACTATCAAGATTTGCTTGGATTCTGCGAATCTTAGCGTTGACCACTGCCGTGTGGAGCTGGGCACGCCCCCGTGTTGGGAAATAGAAGCTTCTACAACTTTGTCTTTTCTTCAGACACTTGGGCACGCCCCTGTGTCCGCTGGGCACGGGGCGTGTTTAGCCTTCTGATATCTTGTTTTTGCTTGGGAAGATGCTGTCGAGGGGTCGGGCATGCCACGTTTATTCCTTTTCTTGTATTTGTGTTAGATTTAGCTGTATTTTTGCTTCTTTTGTTCATTTACGCTCATTTGATCCTGAAAATATAAAAGGAAGACAAAAGCACACATTTTCCAACATTAGTACTAAAAAATGGTTTGTTTTACGCCTCATTTGATGTAATTTATATGTTGCATTTTACACACATCAAATACCCCCACACTTGAATCTTTGCTCGTCCTCAAGCAAAACTCTTTTTAATGTGGCTTACATACCCAAATGGAATGGGTAGAAGAGAAGTTTTGGGCTTGTCTAGAGTGTCGGGATTCCAAGATCTTTATTAGGTTTTATTTTTATGTTATTTACAATCCTATTCGTTATGATTTATTTAGAACATTACATAAGAGAAATTACTTATTTGGGCATAACATGCCTCTTTAAAATTACATTTATATACAAGTTCACATACCTCAAGGGGGATCACTCAACACTCGGCCGAAGATGTATTTTTATGAAGCACTCGAGACTAGCATGGAACTTACTTCTACCATATGCTTGCCAAGCAATCAATCCTCCTCCTTTTTAACTATAAACCTTTGTAAATATCAAGAGGACTTTGGGGAAGGGTTAGGCTTGGGTTAAAGGTAGGTGGTTTTGGGTTAGTGGTTAGTAGAAAAGGGCGAAAGGCGTAAAAAGCGTCGGTTTTCGTAAAACATTTTGTTTTTGTGACTTTTTATTCAAACGGAGCATCTTTCAAACAAAGTTTCTTTTGAGGAACTTGTTTGTTTATTGCTATACTTCATATATATATATATATATATATATATATATTTAAGGATGTCACAAGAAAACCGAGGTTTTTACTAAATTAAAGGGTTTAAAATGAAAAAGGGTTTTGGTGGGTAAAGGGTGTTTGTTTTGTGAGTTTAGAAATGAAAAGGTTTAGGCTCAAAGGGGTTAACTAGGAGGATTTTGGGTAGGTGGTAAAAAAAAGAAAAATAAATGGTGTTGAAATAAAAAGGGTTAGTCCTAATGCCTCCATCATTTACTTGCTTGGGTTTGAGTTGGTAAGGACCGGGAATGTATTGTCATGGCAAGTTCTAGAGTCGTAAGAAACCAAGCGGCTATTCACACAAGAAACGAAAAATGAGCATTTAGTTTAAAGATGTGTATTTGTATGCTCAATAAAGGCTCAAAACTCACTTTTTGTGGGAATGGGTTTTTAATGTGATCAAGTATATATAATCAAATTTTAACTAGATTTGTCATGCCGTTTCAAATTTTCTTATGTTGGTTCTTTTTTTATCACGATGCTATCGGTTGTAAATTTGTAAAAATATAACCTTTTTGAACTTGTTATTCCTAAATTAAACCAATAAAAGTAAAAAAATGAAAAGTTTTGAAAAGATTTGGGGTGATTAGCAGTTCCAATATAGTTTTGTGTAAGGCTTGTTATTAGGACTGCAAGATTCAAGGTTTTAGCATCCCCCCCACACTTAAATTACACATTGTCCTCAATGTGTCCAAAAATAAGTTTTTCGGTTGATTAAAATGTGTAAAAGTGGGTTAAAAACAAGTTTTATGTTACTGGGAAGCTGAACACGGTGTGTGGTGGGCTGAGCACGGCCCCGTGGTCAGACTGCCAGTATCAAATTTTAACAAGGGGCTGGGCACGGGGGCGTGTTCAGTGAACACGGCCCCGTGTCCAGTTACCTAAACTAGGCGTTTTCTGCAGGACCTCGGGCACGAGGGCGTGTTGGGCTGAACACGGCCCCGTGCTGAACTTGTTGTAATGAAGAAAAATTGTCGAGAGGCTATATTTTTGTGCATGGGGTGTGTGTTCAAGTTTCCCTTAGTAACCTCCACCTTTTCGAGTGTGTTTTATTCCTAAAAAGTAAAGCTAAACTAGAAAACGTAAAAGTTAATCTAAACTAAAACTACGGATAGTTCCGCGGAATGCCTCCGTGGTGCGCCACGTTTATAAGGGTCCTTGGCTAGACCCACCTTATCGGGTGGTTCTGGCTCATCTTCAATTACGGGGTCGTCATTGCCGATTGGATATTTCATTGATCGTTCAAGATCGACACATCTTTTGAAGGCCCATAATTGAATGGGTAAGTTGTTTTTCTTCCGATTAATCAAAGCTTTGTGGGTTTTCACAAAAAGTTGTCCCAACAAAAGTGGAGAGTCATCAAGGATGACAAAGTCGGTTGGGATTACCATTTGATTTGTTTGGACTAACACATCTTCAACTAACCCTATTGATTTTATTGTTTTCCGATTAGATAGAAAAATGAGTATTTGAAGTGGAGAAAAATCACTAATACTTAATTTTTCGAAAATGTAGTTTGGCATTATATTAACACAAAGATCTTTATCAATTGTAATATTACTAATAAAGGAATTTTGAAAGAAACATGGAACCGGTGTAATGTTAATTTCAAATGGATCATCTTTTATTAGCGTAGTTTGATCATTTGTTAACTTAATGCTTACCTTTTAGTGTTAGTGTTTAACTCTTTTAAAAACTTAGCATGAGTGGGTATTAAACAATGATTTTTGAAAGAAGGTAACAAGATATTAATTTCTTTAAAATTAGACTCTGCTTGAATTTTTATGTTGTCGGACTCACCTTTTTTGTTGTTTAACTCATGTGTCGGTTTTTCACTTACTTGTTCTTCCATTTTTACCTTTGTCAACTATCTCTTCTTTATTACAAGTTAATTCTTCCCTTGCGCGGGATTCCTCTTCCCTTGCATGGGCTTCTTTTATATAGCGCTCGATAGTTTTAAGGTGTTCTATTATCTTTTCGGCTACAGGTGAAATAGTTGGTGGTTCGTCAAAGTGAGTTGAATAGTTATCATCAAAGCTTGAATTCGGAAGTTCGATCATTGGTTCCTTATAGTACTCATATGAGGTAGATGGTTCACACCATTGTTCCTCATTGTAAGTATATGATGGATAAGGGTCGTAACTTGGTTCTTCATAATACTCATATGAGGTGGGTTGTTCATGCCATGGTTCCTCATAGTAATCATATGAAGGTGGAGGCTCATATCTTGGTTCCTCAAAGTATGAGTATGAAGACTCATTCCTTGGTTCATCAAAATAGGAGTATGAGGGAGAAGGTTCATACCTTGGTTCTTCATAAGGTGTGTATGAAGTTGATGGCTCGTACCTGGGCTCCTCATAGTGGTTGTATGAAGGGGACAGTTGAAATAAGTCACAATATTGCACCGAATGAGGGTTGCCACAAATAGTACAATACTCTTCCCAATAATCATCTTCCTCATAAGAATGGTGTGAACAGAGTCTCGCGACCAGAAAAGAGTCTCGCGACCAGAAAACAAAAATAAAAACGGAAACAGAGGCTGGACTAAGGCCGGCAAATCGTGTCTTAACAGGTTTAACAGGTTTCTAACGGCGCGCACAACATAAGTTTCAAACATGATTACGACCCGTTTAATTACTTTCTACCTCATGTTTATAAGACAGTTTTATGTTTTATGTATATAGATGAATAAATGATAGATCCTAACATTGTAATTTTAATTATTTAAAAATTTTAAAAAGTCAAAAGGTGTATTTTTCAGTCAAACAGGTCTAATTGTGACTTAACAGGTACCTAATTGCCAGCCCTAGGCTGGACACGGCCCCGTGTTCAGGTTATGTATCTGGGCAGTTTATTAAAAGTGACTGGTTTTGTGCACCACGGGGGCGTGTTCAGTGAGCATGACCCCGTGTTCAGACTCTGTATCTGGGTGTTTTGAAAAGAAATATGCAGCACGGCCCCGTGTTCAATGAACACGGCCCGTGTTCAGTCTACTGTAAATGCAAAATAACTAACTAAAATGCAGAAAAATGCGCGCGTTTTAAAAAAGGTTTTGAAAAACAGATTAGGCCGTCCATTTTAAGCTATCTTAAAATCCTTGTGTCCCCGGCAACGGCGCCAAGAACTTGATGTGTGTCGGTGTGTATATATTTATATATATTTTTAGTCGTTTTTAACACTTTAGTCAAGTTTTAAATTTATAAAACACGATATTTTACTAACACTAAACACACATATGGGCAAGTGCACCCATCGTGAGCGTAGTATAGCGTTGGTAAGATACCGAGGTCGTCCAATGACACAAGAGCTTTTAGTACCGGTTTATCCTCAACGTTTAATCAAATCAAAAATTTAGAAAAAGGTTTTAAACATGAAAATAAAAACTAGAAATACTAAAAATAAAAATAAAATAAAAACAGATAGACAAGATGAATCACTTGGATCCGACTAGCCTTTAGTGTAACCTTTGATGTTTTCCACACTTTTGCACTTTTTAAGAGATTATCTTAGTTATAGTAGTAGGCCCCTCTTTTGAAGGTGACGTTACCCTTAACCCAGTAGTTTGAGTAAGCAACGATACAATCCTAAAGGGTTGGATTATTAGAAGATAATTAATTAAGTTATTAATCGTAATGTGGTAGGCCCCTCTTTTGAAGGTGACGTTACCCTCGGCTAAGTGGTTTGAGTCAGCAGGGATACAATCCCAAGTAGCCGGGTTAATGTATTAATAGTAGTTTACGTATGAATGGATCAAGCCATTCGCACCCCCGCCATCCAACACAAGTGGGTATTGAAGGAGGTCCTAGTAAGCTTGACCCAGGTACTTGCAGGATCTATACACTGAACAAGGCAAGAACCTTACCAAACCTGTTGGTGCATTTGTGTCTATCGCCTCCGTCAATACGAGCCGTAGCAAGAAACAATTTAATTCTAGCCTTATATTGTTATACTTAGTTAAGTAAAGGCAATGTGGCAATATTGTAAATAAGAGGAAAACTCTTATAAGCCTTGGCCTATAAATAGATGTGTTAGGGTTAGAGTTAGAGACTTTTGCCACTTTTGAGACTTTTGTCATTTGAAGACTTGGAGAGCTAGAGGTTAGAGAGAGAAAGTGCTCCACGTGATTCAGGTAATTCAAGGAGATAAAATCATGGCTGAAATAAAAATGAGAACCCGAGAAGAGATTCTGAAAGAGAAGACTGAAAGAGAAAATTTTTTACTGGGTACAGAATTGAGAAAATGCAGGAAGAGTATGAAAATGCTGTAGAAATAAAAGATGAGATAAAAAGCGAGAATGTTATGTTAACAAAAATGGTGAACCTATTGTCCACAAGAAAGACATAGTCTATGATGATGTTCTTGCAGTAATCCCTTTGTCTGGCGAATACTACTCAAACGTAGCAAAAGATAAGACTTATCTGAAAATGTTGGACAAGATAATCCGTGACGTGATGACCGCAAGTTTGAAAAAGAGGGATGAAGAAAGAATGAAGAAGAATGTTGAGAATTTGGTTGATGATTTGAAAAAAGTTGCTGAAGAAATCAAAGTTGAAGCTGTTCAAGAGGAAGAGAAGGTAGAAGAAAAAGTTGAGAAGGCTGTTACTGAAGAACAGCAAGATGATGAGGAAGAAAAGAAGAAAGAAGAAGAAGAGGTGAAGGATGAGAGTTTGAATGTTGATGATGATGTCGATGCTGGTGATGAGAAGAATAGTGAAGCTGATCAGAAGCAGACAGAAGAAAAAGCCGAAGTGCCAATCACTGAGGTAAAATCTGATTCGAAAATCTTAAACAAAAATGTTGAACAGTGCAAGAAATGCATGGAAACATGCAGTGCTTGTACTGAAAAAGATGAAAATTCAGAACAAGAGATATTGAATTCACTAAAATCGTAAATGTTTTCAAAGAAAAATGCAAAGAAATGTTAGAAAAAACGAAAAGATTTTAAAAGATAATGATGAAAAGCTCACACAAAAATGCAAGAATTTAGAAAAAGAAAATAAGATTTTGAAAGAAAAGGTTTCGAAAATGACAGAAGAATGTGTTAAAAAAGAAAATGCATGTCGGGAAATGGAAAAGGAGTATGATTCAATAAAATTGGCTTATCACATTACAAAAGAGTCATATGAAGATGTGAAAAGTCAAATGAAACTTATTCAATCTAGATTGAGATATTGTTCTGAAACAACTGATACGCTAAAGAGACATTATTCAATAAAGCAACAAGTTGTTAATTCTTATATTCAGGATGTTGCTAAGTTGAAACGTCAAATAGCTGATTTAGAACAGGATAACAAGTTACATAGTTATCATGCATCATCATATGTGCTTGAAAGAATTTTAAATCTAAAACCGGGTGATGATGATTCTAAGAAAAACAAAAAAGGGTATTGGTTCTGAGTTTCATCAAGTCCCTCCACCGGAAAAGTTTGCATTTTATGATGATGAGAAAGTTGAAAAAGCTTTCAACATGGTCGATCAATTGGCAGATAACATTGACGTAACATATTCCAAATCTGATGATTCAAGTGATTCAGAGGTGGTAGGTAAGGTCGTTGAAAGTGTGTTGAAAGAAGAGTTGATTGATACAGGTAAATCTGAATCACAGGATGAAAATTAAGGTAGTTTTCATGAAGAATATCTTAAAAACTCAAAATCTGAGAAAAATTTGAATGATGATTCAAAAGGATTGGTTTATACCATGATTGGATCGGACAAATTATTCTTAGATATTGTATTCCCGATTCAGAATGTGATTTCAGAAAAGATTGATAAAGTTTTCAAAATGGTTGAAATTGAAAAATCAGAAATTCCAAAGTTTGCTGGAAAAGGTCACAAAACTTTTAATAACAAACCTGGTTTCAAGAAGAAAAACATGAAGGTTGGGTTGGGTTATAAGAAGAAACAAAGTTGGAATAAAAATGAAACGCCAAATTATCAGAAAAAATGAATTTTGTTCACGGAACAAGTTCCGAAGAAGAGAAAGAACTCAAATTTAGACGACAGTCTAATGAAGAGTTCTATGCTCAGAAAAAGCAACAACAACAGGTCAAAGATGTGTCAAAGAGAACATGTTTCAAATGCAATCAAACAGGACATCTTGCTCGCAAGTGTCCAAATCTGAAACCTGTTGATGTTGAGACGAAAAAGAAGTCTGATGATGTTGAAAAACTGAAATCTGAGGATGTGAAACAAAGCTCAACCAGATTTGATTCAAAACAAACTTGGAGGTACAACACAAACAAGTTTGCTTCGAATCAAACATGGAAATCAAATTCAAATAGATTCGATTCAAGACAGACCTGGAATTCTCACACACCCAGATTTAGAACAACACAAAGTTGGAGAACAAATGTCGATGCAACAAAACCACAACAGTTTTGGAAACCAACTATTGTTCAAAATCAAAATGTTCAGAAAGATTCACATTTTTACAAAAGAGGTACTCCAAAAGGTCAAACATGGTCTGTTAAGAGACAAATCGCTTTGGTAAATGATGAAAAAGTTGAAGTGAAAATTGACAAAGTCTTTCTACAAAATGACAAAGATTTTCCGAAGTTAAATGATGCATATTGTGTTGAAATGCCTAAGGTCCAATAGACCTGGGCTAAATTGTTCAAGTAATTGAGTAAGTGTGAATGTGCAGGTGCTTCCGAAGAAAATAGAATGTCAACCAAAGGAGAATCGAAGCAGCCTGGCACGAGAAGAGGAGGCTACTGATCCCTACGATGGTTAAACAGGGAGTTTGTTTGATTTTCTGTAAATAAATAAACCGTATTTGAAAAACCATAAAAATTTAAAAATTAAAAAAAAACCAAAAATATGTATTTATTTTATCAAAAATTTGAAAAATAAAAAATATGTTTGTTTTTAAATTTGTCAAAAATTCAAAAATATGTTGCTTGAATATGCCGAAACCCTCACGGCTGAACAAACATGATTACTTTCACAAGATTGAAAAACGGTTTTCAAACTGTCGAAAATCAATGGGTTGTAAATCATGGGGGTACATTATATTTTCTGCAAATTAGTGCATGAGAAGCAGAAAATGGATGGCGAGACAAAGCTATCAGCATCGGTTATCAAATTTTCTTTAAATGTTTTGAATTTTAGGGGGAGCAAGAAAATTTCAGAAAATCCAAAAACATTAGAAAATTTGAAATAGCCAAAAACATGATAAAATTCAAAAATGAGTTTTGTGTAAAAAGAGGAAATGATTGTACCTCAGTAGACAATCACAGTACGCTAAAGAAATGGAAAGTAAAATGTGATAAATTGTCTCACTGATGATATACCAGTAGGTTTTTACACGCTTAGTAGATTGTTTTCGAGATATAAAGCTAAATATCAAATACTTACTTATCTCGTGGGGAACATCTCTCGGATATATAGGTAACCCCTGAAATCCTGTTTGAAGGGCTTTCTATTTCTCACATACTAGGTCTTTGTACGTGATAATATTTGGGGTATTATACCGGGACTTCTGATTTTGCAGGAGCAATAGCCTAGTCCTCGTATAATACTCTGCACTGCTTTAATCATAAAGCCCATGAAACATTGAAAAATGCTAATCGTGTGCTGTTGAAGAAAAGATCCCCAAACGGGACACACCGAAAGTCGAGCCATCATCTCTTTGTCTGAACGGAAGTTCTAACCTGAGCTCTCACGGCCTCACATTACCCATTTACAGCTATCATTAGTATACATTCACCTGTAAGACTAAATATAGGAGTCTGGATACGGGAGTATATTCTGAGGTAGGACACGCGAATAAGTTAAGTCCTTAAAACACTAATCTCGTATCTTGAATCAATTGAACTTTGTGTGAAAAATTAAGTGGATCAGTATACTGACAATCTAAGTGAATCGTTTAGAACTTAAAGTGTTTAAAGCTCAACGGTGCTAGTGATTTGTCATAAACTGATATGATCCTCTGACGGGAACTCAAACAAAAATATTGTCTGTAAATATTTCTTTATTGCTTTATGTTTCAGAAAAATACAAAAAGATTTTGATTTCATTTTATTTTCGACAACCGATGTCTGAGTGCTGAGTTTCAAAATCTAAGTATGCTGATCGTGTTTATGAAAATAAACAAGTTCATTAACTTGAAACTTGAATTTTTTTTAAATCAAAAATCAAAAAAAGTTTGTGAAGTCTCCAAGCGTTGAATTCTTAAGCTGTTAAAATGTAATGTAAAAGAGCCAGTTTCCAATCTTGTTCGCTAAAACTGCCAAATCCATGAAGTTTGTTGATAGGGGGAGAGTATCAAGTAATCCTGGATATATTCATATTATTATATCTTTGAGCCATGATCTTGATTTACAAAGTTTAATAGAGCCAGGTTACGATTCCTAGACAATCTAAAAATGCTTTCACTGTAAAAATATTTTAACATAAGCTGAGAGAGCCAGGATTTTCAATCCTGGACATTCAAAAAATTTTTACTTATAAATGTTTGAGTATTGCAGAGTCCATACTACGATCCCGATAGCCGAGTCTAAGGGGGAGTCTGAAGATGAGCTCGACGCAAGGGGAAGCGTGCTTGCAAGGAGCCAGCTAACTTTCCTGAAAGAGCTTGTTTTCAGAAAGCCAGGTGTCGATCCCAAAAGCACGGAAGCTTGTCGAAAGGGGGAGCCTGATGAAGAAAAAGAGTCTACCGAAATGGGGAGCTGAAGCTGAAGACAGATCCACGGGGATTTTGTTCAAGCAAGAGGGAGTCTATGCTGCTGAAGATGTATTAAACCTTCAAGAAGACTCAGAGAGAAAGATAAGTCGCTACGAGTTTGACTACGGATTGACTGCGGTAATATCCAAGGGGGAGTCTGTTGGTGCATTTATGTCTATCGCCTCCGTCAATTCAGATCATAGCAGAAATAGATTTATTCTAGCCTTATATTGTCATAATTAGATAGAAAAGGCAAGGTGACAATATTGTAAATAAGAGGAAAGCTCTTATAAGCCTTGGCCTATAAATAGGACCTTTAGGGTTAGAGTTAAAGACTTTTGAGACTTTTGCACATTTGGAGCTTTGGAAAGCTAGAGCTAGAGAGAGAAAGTTCTGTGTACGTGATTCAGGTGCTGTACGTTATCAGATCATTGAATAGAATCACTGAGTATATTACGTTCTCGTGTGTTCGGTCACGTTCGTGTACGGATTCCGCACGTCACACGTTCAGTTCGCAATCGTTTTGGAGTCAAAACCGGTCCTAACAAAACCATTCCCTTAATCCCCGACCAGGTAGCCAACATATCTCCATATAGACCGTGGAGATATGAATGGTGTAAATCTTTTATTTTATATAGACAGTAAAATAATGCCAAGACACCACAGACAAATGATAAGGAAGTTTCACCTTCAATATAAGAAACTAGTTATTAAAGTCATTAATATAAAACCAAATAAAAAGTGCGAAAAGATTAAAAAACAAAAGTATTACACTAAATGCTTGTCTTCACCAAGTGATGTAAGAGACTTAGGCAGACATGGCCTTTGATTGTCAAGAACTCTTACTATCAATCTTGGATCCCGAGACTACTACACACACTCTATGATAGATGTTGGATGATGGTGGTGGATGTGGGTGTTGTGATGGTGGTGGAGTGTGGGTGAAGTGGGAGAGAGGTGGTTTGTCAAGAGATGCCTTTGAAATGAACCAAGCACCTCTATTTATAGCCTACACAGAAGCCCGGACACGGCCCCGTGTCCAGTGGGCATGGCCCCGTGTCCAACCACTTTCTCTTTCTTCATTTAATGCAGTTTGTCTGTATTAGTTGACCACGCCCCCATGTCCGCTGGGCACGGCCCCGTGTGCAGAAGCGTATCTGTACTATCAAGATTTGCTTGGATTCTGCGAATCTTAGCGTTGACCACGGCCGTGTGGAGCTGGGCACGCCCCCGTGTTGGGAAATAGAAGCTTCTACAACTTTGTCTTTTCTGCAGACACTTGGGCACGCTCCCGTGTCCACTGGGCACGGGGCGTGTTCAGCCTTCTGATATCTTGTTTTTCCTTGGGAAGATGTTGTCGAGGGGTCGGGCAGGCCACGTTTATTCATTTTCTTGTATTTGTGTTAGATTTAACTATAGTTTTGCTTCTTTTGTTCATTTACGCTCATTTGATCCCGAAAATACAAAAGGAAGACAAAAGCACACTTTTTCCAACATTAGTACTAAAAAGGGTTAGTTTTATGCCTCATTTGACGTAATTTATGTGTTGCATTTTACACACATCAATGACTTGACTCTTAAAAACTTTTTAATCAAGAACCTGGCTTTTTTTGCACAAATATAAAAATATGAATATTTCCAGGATTACTTGACTTCACTTCCCCTGTCAAATGATTTTAAAGATTTGAAACGTTAAGAATCTAAATCCCTCCCAGTTAATCATCCAAGTCCAAATTAATGACCTTGGAGATTTCACAAACTGTTTTTGAAACTTTTTAGTTTAAAACTACAAATTTCAAATTAATGAACTTGTTTATTTTTAGAACCATGTTCAGCATACTTAGATTTTAAAACTCAATTTCTCAGACATCGATTGTCAAAAATAAAGTGAAATCACAATCTTTTTGTATTTTTCTGAAACGTAAAGCAGTAAAGAAATATTTACAGACAATATTTTTGTTTGAGTTCGTGTCAGAGGATCATATCAGTTTATGACAAATCACTAGCACCGTTGAGCTTTAAACACTTTAAGTTCTAAATGATTCACTTAGATTGTCAGTATACTTATCCACTTAAATTTTCACACTAAGTTCAACTGATTCGAGATACAGATTTAGTGTTTTAAGGACTTAAATTTATTCGCGTGTCCCACCTTAGAATATACTCCCGTATCAAAATTCCCTAGATTCGGTCTTACAGGTGAGTATACCATAATGATATCTGTATTCTGGGTTAGTACGAGACCTTGAGAGCTCAGGTATGAACTTCCGTTCGGTCAAAGAGATGAAGATGAAGACTTTAAGTGTGTTCCCCTTGGGAATCTTCTTTACAACTGCACTTGATTCATATCTTTTGATATTTTATCAATTTTTATGCAGAGGGTGAGCTTTTAAAGCGCGTAAAGTATTATACGAGGTCAATGCCATTGCTTCCGCAATATCAGAAGACCAGGTATAATACCCCAGATATCAAACAGTATAAAGACCTAGTATCTTAGAATCAGGCAATCTCTCAAACAAGATTTCGGGGGTTACCCATATATTCGAGAGATGTTCCCCACGATATAAGTAAGTATTTGATATTTAGGTTTATATCTCGAAATCAATCTACTAAGCGTGTAAAAACCTACTAGCATATCATTAGTGGGACCGTTTATCACATTTTAACTTTCCAATTCTTTAGCATACTGTGATTGTCTACTGATGTACTATCATTTCCTCTTTTTACACAAAAACTCATTTTTGAATTTTCTATTGTTTTTGGCTTTTTCAAATTTTCTAATGTTTTTGGATTTTCTGCCAACAACTCTTACTCCCCCTAAAATTCAAAACATTTAAAAATTTTGATAACCGATGCTGACAGCTTTGTCTCGCCATCCATTTTCTGCATCTCATGCTTTGTTTTGCAGAAAATATACCCCCATGATTTACAACACATTGATATTTTACAGTTTGAAAATCGTTTTTCAATCTTGTGAAATTAATCATGTTTGTTCTGCCGTGAGGGTTTCGGCATATTCACTCAACATATTTTTGTAATTTTTGATATTTTTTGACAAAATTTAAAAACAAACATATCAAGCATGAGCAGACAAGTAGTGAACATTCAAGCATGTGTATTCATGTGTGTGCAATGGATCGGATGGTCATCCGATCGGTGCTAGAGGCGGTACTATCGTTGCTAGAGGCGGTACTGTGTAACATTGTCTAAGCATAGTAACAAGCCTTCATAGATCACGTATAACATGCGGGAGCGGTTAACGTTAAAAGTGTTTGCGTTGTGTGTTGTTGTGTTTTGATAGAGAACGTATGTAACACTCAAAAGTGCGTCAAAAGAAAATGAGTTCTAGTATACTCACTATGTGTGTTTAACAAATAAATATAGCCTCGATTGGATTGAAGGGAGCACGTTGGAGTTAGCCTGAGCATAGAACAGTAGCGTAAGCGTTGAACATCGTGTAAACAGAATGTCGAAGAGTTAAGTGTTCGGATGGTGATCCGAACGGATGAGTATCCATTCGAGCGGATGGTCATCCGAGCGGATGACCATTCAAACGAATGGCCATTGGAATGAGGTGAGGGTGTTTGTAAATCGTTTTGAAAAATTTGAAGTTTTCGTTGTAGCGTTTAAACAATGTAAAGTATGGGTGCCAAGTCATCCGGTCGGATGGTCATCCGGACGGATGGCCATTCGATCGGATGGCTATTCGATTGAGAAATTTGTAGTTTGAAGTTTGGTCAAATCTTTTTGAACAAGGAATATTTTAAGGGACATGTCACCTGGTCGAATGGTCATGCGATCGGATGGTCATTCGATCGGATGATCATTCAAGTGAGTGGTCTGTTTGTTTGCAAAACTTGTTAAAATTTTCTAAGTTAAATGTTTGAAGTTTTACGGAGTTAACGGGGACGGTGTGACGACGTGTCAAACAACGGAAATACATCAAGCCTAGCTCACTGGATCGGATGGGAACCACGCCATTCGATCGGACTAACCGTTCTTGACGAAGTTTAATGTCTAACCCGTTAATCGGCCATCTCTCTGGTGGAAATCCGTTTTCAAGCCGGCACTCAACTAGGAAGTGAGTAGAGAGTCTGAATGAGTATGGATTCCATCGGTTTTGTGTAGAATGTTGAAGAAAAGTTTGAAATCTATAGAAAAGTGTTGAAATCTTGTTGATATTTAGTTAAAAGTGTGGAAATCCTTTAGATCTGAACTAATCTTGATGAGATGATGTCACACAACAGTTTGCATATGAAACCGAGTGAGAACCACCTTTAAGTAGTCTAAATCAGGCGATTTCGAGAAGAAAATGTGTGATTTTGATGGAGAAGATGATGTAGAAGTGTGTAGTGATGATGATTGAACATGAATTGAGGAGAAACACTTACGAAATATCCTTGAATCGAGAGAAAAGTGACATGGAGTGACTTGAGTGCGTGCTGGTCAGATGGAGGTGTCAAATCAGTGAGAGGGACGTGTACGAGCACTATTTATAGTGTGAGGGGAGAGTTAAGGCGGTGGAGGAGTGAGTTCGGTAGGATGGCGTCTCGGTCGGATGGCCATCCGATCGGATGGTCATCCGGACGGATGTCCATTCGACCGGATGTCCATTCGGACAGCCGTGTTGTGCGAGTTAGTTTTCCAACTTTCGTTTCGTTTGTTAAGCATTGTGTCACGTTTAAACGAGTTGCGAGTAAGCGTTGAGCGTATAAGAGTCGTGTAGAGATAACCACATAAAATAGAACAAATAATCACACAAATAACTAAGATGCGTAAAAGTAAATCTGCGTTTCGAATTGCGTTGAGTTTGCATTGCATTAGTGTTGCGATAGCGTTTAGTCTAAACACGTGATAAAATGTGTGTAAATAGTATGCGCTATAAGCTATGTTAAATGCGATAACTGCGTTTAGAATAAGCGTCGTAATCATGCATTTAAAAAAGTATTTAGTATGCGTAAAATATAGTTTAAACCCTTTGCGATAATCGAAATCTCGGGAGTACAAGTAATTAAGCAAGAAATAACAGATACAAGTAATGACCCGGAAAGTCTGGTTGTTACAACCTCCCCTACTTTAGGGAATTTCATCCTGAAATTAAGGCACAGGCGTAACGAAGAGTTATGGATATTTAGCTTTCATATCACTTTCGAGTTCCCAAGCGAACTTGGCACCGCCTTTGCCTTCCCAGCGAACCTTCACTATAGGAATGCGAGAGCGTGGAAGTTTCTTGGTCTTTCGGTCCATGATTTCTACTGGCTTTTCCACAAAGTGTAGAGTTTCGTTCACTGGCAAATCCTCAAGAGGGACATGCAGGTTTTCTTCAGCAAGACACTTTTTGAGGTTCGAGATATGGAAGGTAGGATGTACGTTGCTGAGTTCCTCCGGTAATTCGAGTCGGTAGGCCACTTTGCCAATTCTTTCCAGAATCTTAAAGGGACCAACGTATCATGGCACTAGCTTTCCATTCTTGTCGAATTGAATCACCCCCTTCCAAGGTGAAACCTTTAGGAGTACGTGATCACCAACTTCAAACTCAAGGGGCTTGCGGCGTTTATCTTCGTAACTCTTTTGACGACTCCTAGCTTTCAAGAGGTTGTCTCGTATCTGGAGGATCTTGTCATCCGTTTCTTGTAATAACTCAGGACCGGTAATCTGTGGGTCTCCGATCTCGTTCCACACAATAGGCGATCGACATTTACTTCCATATAATGCCTCAAATGGTGCCATTTGAATACTAGCGTGATAACTGTTCTTATACGAGAATTTGACTAAAGGTAAATGCGAATCCCAATAACCACCAAAATCAATAACGCACGAACGAAGCATGTCTTCAAGGGTCGAATCGTGCGCTCAGTCCGACCGTCGGTCTGGGGATGGAAAGCGGTACTGAGATTAAGAGTAGTACCGAGAGCAGATTGGAATGTCTCCTAGAGACGCGAAGTAAATCGACCATCGCAGTCAGAGATGATGTCACGAGGTGTCCCATGTCGACAAAGGACTTCGTCGGTATAGATTCGCGCTACACCTTATAGCCTTCTCGTATCGGTAGAAAGTGCACGGATTTCGTAAGGCGATCAACGATAACCCAAATGCTATCGTGACCTGATGGCGTGCGAGGGAGTTTCGTAATGAAGTCCATAGCTATACTCTCCCATTTCCACATCAGGATCTTGGGTTGTTCGAGTAAGCCAGAGGGTTGTTGATGTTCAGCCTTGACTTTCGAACACGTCAGGCATTTCGAAACATACAGAGCGATATCCTTCTTCATTCCTGGCCACCAATACCTGGCACGGAGGTCCTGGTACATCTTGTCGGCATCGGGATGAATGGAATATCGAGACTTGTGGGTTTCAATCAGCAAAATCTCTCGGAGATTATTGCGACTAGGAATCCAAATGCGATCGTGGTAGTGAAAAATACCATTAGGTTTATTCACTAGTTGGTTTTCGTTTCCAAGTATTCTTTCTTCCTTCGGGGTGCTTTTGAGAAAACAAGTGTGTTGAGCGTCGCGAATGAGAGCTTCGAGGTCGTGTTGGGCTTGAACATTACGAACACTATGTAAGTAGCTTCGTCGGCTAAGAGCATCGGCAACGACATTTGCTTTGCCTGGGTGGTAGGGAATCTCACATTCGTAGTCGTTGAGGAGTTCAACCCATCTGCGTTGGCGTATATTCAGTTCTTTCTGGTTTAAGATGTGTTGTAGGCTCTTATGGTCGGTGAAGACCGTACACTTGGTACCATAAAGGTAGTGTCGCCAAATCTTTAACGCAAAAATAACTCCACCGAGTTCGAGATCATGGGTTGTGTAGTTCTTCTTATGGACTTTGAGTAGGCGGGATGCGTACGCGATAACCTTGTCCCGTTGCATAAGAACACAACCAAGACCTAGGTTAGAGGCATCGCAATAGACAACAAAATCATCGTTTCCATCGGGTAGAAAAGTACGGGAGCGTTGCAAAGCATACACTTAAGAGTTTGAAAGTCATCCTCTTGTTCGGTTTCCCCAAACAAAAGTCTTGTCTTTATGCGTTAGAGAGGTAAGAGAAACGACGATTTTAGAGAAATCAGTGATAAATCGACGGTAATAGCCCGCCAATCCGAGAAAAGAGCAAACTTCGGATGGGGTTTCGGTGTAATCCAACTCTTAACTGCTTCAATCTTTACGGGATCAACATGAATACCTTGACTATTGACGATGTGACCGAGGAATTGAACCTCCTTGAGCCAAAGTTCACACTTGGAGAACTTGGCGTAGAGGCGATTTCCTTGGAGAAGTTCGAGTACCAAACGAAGATGTTGCGCATGTTCGGCTTTCGACTTCGAATAGCTAAGGATATCATCGATAAACACGATGACGAAGCGATCAAGGAAGGGTTTACACACGCGATTCATCAAATCCATGAAAACCGCGGGTGCGTTGGTTAGACCAAAGGGCATGCCAACGAATTCGTAATGACCATAGAGTGTACAAAAAGTGGTTTTAGGAATATCTTCCTCCTGAATTCATAGTTGACGATAACCAGAGCGTAAATAGATTTTAGAAAAACACGTAGTGCCTTGTAGTTGATCAAAAAAATCATTGATTCGAGGCAGAGGATAGTGATTCTTGAAAGTAAGCTTGTTGAGTTCCCTATAATCGATGCACATTCGGAACGATCCATCCTTTTTTTTTTCATGAAAAGGACAGGTGCGCCCCATGGAGATGTGCTAGGGCGTATGAAGCCTTTATCAAGTAATTCCTGGAGTTGACTAGAGAGTTCACGCATTTCAGACGATGCGAGGCGATAAGGGGCTTTAGCGACAGGGTTAGCTCCAGGAATGAGGTTGATACGAAAATTGATATCATGAGTCGGGGGTAGACCGGGTAAATCGTCAGGAAAGACATTAGGAAAATCAAGAACCACAAGTACCTTTTCCATCAGCTTCTTTTCCTTCTCTACTACTACGATGTGAGCCAAGAAAGCCATGTATTCCTTGCGGAGATACTTGCTTGCTTAAATGCACGACATAAGTTTCAATTCTTTCGAGGATACTTCACCATAAACACAGAGTTGGTCGCCATTAGAAAGAGAGAAACGAATCATTTTCTCGAAACAAACAACTTCAGCATGATTTTCACGAAGAAAATCCATGCCTACTATGATATCGAAACTACCAAGTTGCCTCGGAATGAGATCGCTCGGAAAAACGTGATTGTTGAGTTCGAGAGTACAATCACGGAGAACAGAACTAACGGTGACGGTTCTTCCGGTGGCAATTTCTACTTCGAACGTTGTTGGGAGGTTAGCACGTTTACGGTTTAGGATCTTTTCGAATTCAAACAACACAAAACATTTATCAGCTCCAGCATCAAATAAACACGAAGCATAAATACCATTAACAAGGAACGTACCATTGACAACGTTGTTGTAAGTTTGAGCCTGGCGAACATTGATATTGAAGGTTCTTCCGCGGGCTGCCTGTTGTGGTTGCTGCTGCTGAAGCTACTGATGCTGTTGTTATGGTGGTTGCTGCTATGGTTCTTGTTTCACAACTCGATTCGGGCAGACGTTAGCAAAATGGTTCGGGTCACCACAGGAGTAGCAGGCTCGTGCATGAACAGCGGGAGCAGGAGCTGCCTGGTTACCCTGAATAGCAAGGGGTTGAGCTGGTGGTACTGGGGGAGCTTGAGCTTGTTGTCATGGGCCGGAACGGTAGTGAGCAGTAAAATGCCCATAGATGTTGCAGTTGGCACAGAAACGACAATTCATCCCAGCTGGGTGATGGTAGGTGCAAGTATGGCAGAGAGGATGAACACAGTGTATGCACGCTTAGCAGGCGGTGCGTTGGTGTTAGGAGCTGCAACTTGTCGGTTCTGGTTGGGTTGTACGGGAACATCATTGAGAGGAGTGGCGGTAGTAGCGTAGTTCTTGTTGTTGTTACCCTTGCGCTTGCGATTCTAACGTGAAGACTTTGAAACTTGAGGTGCTGAAGTGTCGGTAGCGGGAGTAGCAGTGACTTGATTAAGGCTCTTGGTTGAGGTCTTAAAATACCCAGCTAAGACTCGATTATCGTTGATCTCAGCTGCGAGTTGGTGAATCTCCTCAATGGTAGCATGTTTAGTTTCCTGAACAAAGTTAGCTACACAATCCGGGAGAGGGCGGATGTACTTCTTGATCGTTATATCCGGTGTTTTCACTTGGCCAGGACAGATGATACTGAGCTGTTTGAAGCGAGCGGTGAGACCAGCGTTGTCACCTCCTTCTTGTTTGATATGCCAAAATTCATTCTCCAACTTTTGCACTTTAGGAACACGTCAAACACATAGGCATATAGCCACGTAGGCACATAAGCACGTAGGAGCACATAATCCACGTAAGCACATATTTTGCACGTATTCACCTATATTTTGCACGTATTAACCTACATATTTTGCACGTATTCACCTATCTTTCAAAGCTGCGATGCGCGCTCGAGAGTTACGAGCGATAGCGGGTAGTGTAAGCGATTAGCGTCGCGAGTAGCATAGCGAGAGTTCTTAGTTTGAGTTTGCGATTACTTAGCGTTTTAGATTGCAAGTGCGGTGTAAGTTATGCGCGTTTAGTGGAGCGATGAGTGAAAAGCGAATAAATCTCCAAAATCAAAACATATAAACATATAAGCACATAAAATTGATAAAGCGTAAAATCAGCGACTGCAGGCTTAGAATTGAAACAGAGCATGCCCTGGGTGTTAGGCATTGACTACCCAAAGTGATTCAACTATTCACAAAGACCTCGACTACACGCTTTGGCCTAATAGACTGTGCTCTCGCCAGAATACAGCGATCGACGCTCATCCTTTCAGTCGCTACCTGACTTGATTCGTTGGAAACCATCGAGACTTTGGTGAGAGTTTTGTAAAATCAGAGTATGGAGTGGAACGTTTCACTAAGGTGCGGGTTTCACCCCTAACTTAACTACTTTCCCCAAGATGCTCCTTTACCAATTTGTTTGAGAGAGAAAGGGAGATTTCCATTGAGATGTGGATGTCACTCCTAACTCAACAGAGATTCTTGTGTTGAAAGTAAAAATGCACGTAGAGTGAGTGACTTCATCGAGAGTTCTCGGTTTCCATGCCTAATCTCGACAAGTTCACTCGATTGTGTTATGCGAGTGCTTTCGTAAACGTGTGTATGGTGTCAGCCTTAGGAAAGGCAAGTAGTATTTGACCTTAGGAAAGGTCGCCTTTGCACGAATCTGTAGTATGCGGTGTTCGCGCAAAGATGTAGTTTTCACTAGTTCGAGTGAGAAATCAAGAGTAGGCTTCTACAAACTCCCACTGGGTTTGCACGAAGCGGTCTGTTGGTACTTAGACTATAGACTAGGTCAATCCTAAGACTCGACCTAATTCCCTATAGTTATGGCTCTGATACCAATCTGTCACACCCCAACCGATGGCGGAATCATTGAGGCGTGGCACTGAGCGAAACAGATTGTTCACAAGAATCCATAACAACTATTAAGGTCAATATATTTAACGTTTAATGTCCCATACCATCAAAATATAAAGCAAAACAATCATTACAAATATCATTCTCATAAACAAAACACTGTTCTAACAACTCAGATTTATTTAGTGGAGTTTCTAGACTTCCTACTCGTTTTAGCAAGCCAAGCATCCTATCAACCTATCACATACGTTAAAATAAATTCAATACATAAAATGTAAAGGTGAGTACACAAGTTTGCATATCATAGAGTAGAGAAAGCGTTTTACGCATAACCAGCATGTATCAAGTAACGGGCGAAGCAAGTAACTATCAAAACCATGTTCACACTTAACCACGAGATTGCGTTATAGAGTATGCGCGACACACGTCCAGCGGACACATGAAGTAAAGTGATGCGATCCCTAGCAACCCTTGTCCACGACAGGTTCTAAGTACAAACTATAGTACTATCGTTGCTTGAGGTGATACCGTGTAACACTGTCTAAGCATAGTAACAAGCCTTCATAGATCACGTATAACATGCGGGAGAGGTTAGCGTTAAAAGTGTTTGCGTTGTGTGTTGTTGTGTTTTAATAGAGAACGTATGTAACACCCAAAAGTGCGTCAAAAAAATGGGTTCGAGTATACTCACTATGTGTGTTTAACAAATAAACACAGCCTCGATTGGATTGAAGGGAGCGCGTTAGAGTTAGCCTGAGCATAGAACAGTAGCGTAAGCGTTGAACAACGTGTAAACAGAATGTCAGAGAGTTAAGTGTTCGGATGGTGATCCGAACGGATGAGTATCCATTCGAGCGGATGGTCATCCGAGCGGATGACCATTAGAACGGATGGCCATTCGAATGATGTGTGGGTGTTTGTGAATCGTTTTTAAAAATTTGAAGTTTTCGTTGTAGCGGTTAAACAATGTAAAGTATGGGTGCCAAGTCATCCGGTCGGATGGTCATCCGGACGTACGGCCATTCAATCGGATGGCTATTCGATCGAGAAATTTGTAGTTTGAAGTTTGGTCAAATCGTTTTGAACAAGGAATATTATAAGGGACGACTCACCTGTCCGAATGGTCATTCGAACGGATGGTCATCTGATCGGATGATCATTCGAGTGACTGGTCTGTTTGTTTGAAAACTTGTTAAAATTTTCTAAGTTAAGAGTTTGAAGTTTTACGGAGTTAACGAGGACTGCGTGACGACGTGTCAAACAATGGAAACACATCAAGCCTAGCTCACTCGATTGGATAGGAACCACCCCATTTGATTGGACTCACCGTTCTTGATGAAGTTTCATGTCTTACTCGTTAATCGACCATCTCTCCGGTGGAAATCCGTTTTCAAGCCGGCTCTCAACTAGGAATGAGTAGAGAGTCTGAATGAGTATGGATTCCATCGGTTTTGTGTAGAATGTTGAAGAAAAGTTTGAAATCAGTAGAAAAGTGTTGAAATCTTGTTCAGATTTAGTTAAAAGTGTGGAAATCCTTTAGATCTGAACTAATCTTGATGAGATGATGTCACACAACAGTTTGCATATGAAACCGAGTGAGAACCACCTTCAAGGAGTCCAAATCAGGCGATTTCGAGATGAAAATGTGTGATTTTGATGGAGAAGATGATGTAGAAGTGTGTAGTGATAATGATTGTACAATATTTGAGGAGAAACACTTACGAAATAACCTTGAATCGAGAGAAAAGTGACTTGGAGTGACTTGAGTACGTGCTGGTCGGATGGAGATGTCAAATCAGTGAGAGGGACGTGTACAGGCACTATTTAAAGTGTGAGGGGAGAGTTAAGGCGGTGGAGGAGTGAGTCCAGTCAGATGGCGTCTCATTCGGATGGCATCCGAACGGATGTCCATTCGACCGGATTTCCATTCGGACATCCGTGTTGTGCGATTTAGTTTTCCAACTTTCGGTTCGTTTGTTAAGCGTTGCGTCGCGTTTAAACGAGTTGCGAGTAAGCGTTGAGCGTATAAGCGTTGCATAGAGATAACTACATAACATAAAATAAATAATCACACAAATAACTAAGATGCATAAAAGTAAATCTGCGTTTCGAGTTGCGTTGAGTTTGCGTTGCGTTAGCGTTGCGATAGTGTTTAGTATAAACACGCGATAAAATGTGTGTAAATAGTATGCGTTATAAGATGCGTTAAATGCGATAACTGCGTTTTGAATAAGCGTCGTAATCATGCGTTTAAAACTGCGTTTAGTATGCGTAAAATATAGTTTAAACCCTTTAGCGATAATCGAAATCTCGGGAGTACAAGTAATTAAGCAAGACAGATACAAGTAATGACCCGGAAAGTCTGGTTGTTACATGAGGAAACTTCTAAACTCGATCAAAAAGCCACTAGAGTGGCTACACATGGATCTCTTTGGTCCTGTAAACGTAAAAAGCATATCAGGAGATCTGTATTGCCTCGCTGTAACGGATGATTATTCGAGATTTTCTTGGGTATTGTTTCGGGAGACAAAAGATGATGTTTTCACGAGTTTGATAAAGCTGTTCAGGAAGCTGGAGAATCTGTTCAAATTTCCGATTAGACGAATCAAAAGCGACAATGGTACGGAATTCAAAAACAGCAGAATGGCAGAATTTTATGAAGAAAAGGGTATTTTACACGAATTCAGCGCTCCGTATACTCCGCAACAAAATGGAGTAGCAGAACAGAATAATCAGATGCTGATTGAGGCTGCTCGCACTATCAGATTCAAAGCTCCCTGTGAGCTTCTGTAGCGAAGCAGTAGCCTCCGCATGCTACACCCTAAACAGAGTGTTGACAGTCAAACCACACAATAAAACATGTTTTGAGTTGCGGATGAATCGGAAGCCAAATCTGGAGTATCTTGAACCTTTTAGTTCGCCGTGCACAGTTATAGATCCAGTTGGCAAATTCGGGACGAAATGTTTGGAAGGATTCTTTATTGGATATGCTAGCCCATTTAGACGAGTATATCTACCAAGTCTGAAACGTGTAATTGAAGCTCAACATGTTGACTGCCAGGGGTATACAATGCGTGTACAAAAACCTGGTGCTGTGTGGATGTTCGACTACGAGGGGTTGTGGAATTCATTCGAGCATCCAGAGGAACCGTCAGATGATGAATTGGTAAAGCTGTATCAGCAACATTTGTCGTCCTCACAAGAACAAGTGCCAAGACCAATGGTGGTTACTGATAATCAATCAGGTGGTTCTAATGATTCAGAAGCTGGCCCTTGTCACACTCAGAATGATGCTCAAACTCAGACCACAGAAACAGTTGCTCCAGCAGAAAATGCTCCAGCCACAGTGTTCGACAACACAAATGATTCAGATTCAGAGAGTCCCACATTTGATCAGGGAGATACTGACTCTGAGGGGGAGCAGATCCAATTTGATGATCAGACAAACGAAGTCACTCAAGATGTGGAACAGAATGTTACAAATCTAGAGAACGAGGTGATAGTTTCCGATGAAGTGATTCCACAGACACTTTCCTATCACCCCGAGGAGTTTATCATAGGAGAGCTTCAAACTGGTGTTCGAACCAGACGCCAAATTGATCAGGGCCTTTCGTGTTTTTATTCTAAGATTTCTCCTTTGCAAAACGATTTTTCTCTCAAGTGTTTTATTTCACAGGTAGAGCCTAAGAGTTACAAGGAAGCACTGACAGAGGAGTCGTGGGTCAATGTGATGCAAGAAGAGCTCGGTCAATTTGAGAAGCTTGGGGTTTTGAAGCTAGTAGATTTACCCGACGGCCAAAGAAAGATAAATACAAAGTGGGTCTTTAAGTGCAAAAGAGATGATATAGGAGTGGTTGTGTGCAACAAAGCTCACCTAGTCGTTTAGGGTTTTAGTCAGCAAGAGGGAATTCATTTCACCGAAGTATATGCCCCTGTTGCTCGACTAGAGGCGATTCGAATCTTTCTCGCTTTTGCATCATAGAAGGGTTTCAAGGTGTATCAGTTAGATGTCAAGTCAGTATTCTTATACGGAAAAGTGAAAGAAGAGGTGTATGTCAGTCAGCCACCGGGCTTCACTGACCTATCCACAAAGATAAGGTCTACCTCCTAGATAAAGCCTTATACGGGTTGTATCAGGCCCCGAGAGCCTTGTATGAGACACTTTCTCAGCACCTGTTGTCGAACAGCTTCACACGAGGGAATGTAGATGCAACTCTTTTTACATGGGAAGCTAGTGGTCATCTTCTGATAGTTCAAATATATGTTGATGATATTATATTTGGGTCTACCAACGATGATCTCTGCAAAGAATTTGAAAAAGTTATAAAGCAGAAGTTCGAGATGAGCTCAATGGGAGAGATGAAGTTCTTCCTCGGCCTGCAGGTCGATCAACTACCATGAGGGATTTTCATTCATCAAACAAAGTACGTTCACGATGTGTTAGAGAAATTCAGCATGACGGGAACCTCTGCAATGTCTACCCAATTAGCAACCAACCATGGCATCAATCCGAATCTCATGGGAGAAAAGGTTGATGAAACCTTGTACCGGTCGATGATTGGTTCACTCATGTACTTAACGGCGTCGAGACCTGATATAATGTACCCAACATGCCTCACGACACGCTACCAATCAAGTCCGAGAGCTTCTCATCTGATCATCGTCAAGTGGATCTTATGATACCTGAAAGGAACTCCGAGCTTAGGCTTGTGGTATCCTAAAGCTGGCGACTTCAATCTTGAGGGCTACTCCGATTCAGATTACGGCTGCTGTAAATTCAATGCGAAGTCTACAACGGCCGACTGCCAGTTCTTCGGAACTTGTCTGGTAACCTGGCACTGTAAGAAATAGACCATGGTCGCTCTCTCTACATGCGAAGCTGAGTATGTCTCGGCTAGCAGTTGTTGTTCACAGTTATTGTGGATTCAACAACAGATGAGAGACTATGGTTTGCAATTTCTTAACTCGCCTATATCTTTGTAGATAATGAGGCTCCTATAAATATCACCAAAAACACTGTTCATCATGCTAAAACTAAACATATTGAAATTCGATATCACTTCATTTGTGACTGTTACGAAAAGAAGTTGATTATAGTTGAAAAAATCCACACTGACGAACAGAAAGCTGACCTGCATACTAAACCGTTAGATCAATCATGTTTTAAATATCTTTTAAAACTAAACGGTATGTGGCTTTTGTCGTCAGGGGGAGAAATAGTTGGCGTTGATGGAGAATCCAAAGCAGAGGACGTTGAGAAGCAATCTGCGTTGGTTTGCCAATTTTTCTTTTAAATGTTTTGCATTTTAGGGGGAGAAATTGTAGTAAAATATAAAAAAACATTTAAAAATGAAAAAAATACAAAAACATAGAAAAAGACAAAAAGAGTTAATGTAAAAAGAGGAAATGATAGTATATCAGCTAGACTGTCACAGTACGCTAAAGATTTGGAAAGTGAAAAAGCGTTAAACGGCCTCACTGATGATGTGTTAGTAGGTTTTTACACATTTAGTATTATATTCGGGATATAAACATAAAATCATTCTGTTGCTTATCTCGTGGGAAACATCTCTCGGATATATGGGTAACCCCCGAAATCTTGTTTGAAAGATTGCCTAATTCGGAGATACTAGGTCTTTATACTGTTTGATATCTGGGGTATTATACCAGGTCTTCTGATTTTGCGTCAGCAATGGCCTAGAGCTCGTATAATACTTTATGCGCTTTAAATAGCTTTCCCTCTGCATAAAAATTAAGAAAATATCGAAAGATATATATCTAGTGCAGTTGTAAAGAAGATCCCTAAGTAGGACACACCGAAAGTCGAGCCTTCATCTCTCTGACTGAACGAAAGTTCTAACCTGAGCTCTCAAGGTCTCGCACTACCCAGAGAACAGATATCAATATAGTATATTCACCTGTAAGACTGAATTTGGTAAATTTGGATTCGAGAGTATATTCTGAGGTGGGACACGTGATAAGTTAGGTGCTTAAAACATTAACACCGTATCTCTAATCAGTTGAACTTTGTGTGAGAATTTAAGTGGATCAGTATACTGACAATCTAGGTGAATCGTTTAAAACTTAAAGTGTTTGTAAGATTTTGTAACACAACTCAAAAAAATATGTCTCTAAATACTGACAATCAACGGTACTAGTGACTTGTCGGCAGTTGATACGATCTTGTAACACAACTCAAAAAAATATGTCTCTAAATAGTTTATTGTTTCATTTCAGATTAACTCAAAAAGATTTTAAGTGTGTTTTAACATAAAGTTTGTAAAAATACAAAAAGATTTTATTTCTGCTTTATTTTTAACAAACCAGTGTTAGAAAGCTGATCTTCAGATTCTGAGATGTAGAGCAGATCCTGAACAGACTGGGTGGGAGCTAATCTGAAAGTGTTTGGGAAACTGAAAACCTGAATGAGTTCATTAAGTTAAAACTTGTGGTTTTTGAAAAAGTTGAAAAATTTTGAATAAAAATGTCAGTTGGTTTGTAAATCGGGTCAACCAAGGTCATTAACTTGGACTTGGTTGGCAAATCGAGTAACCAGGGTCATTAACTTGGACCTGGATACTTGAGTGGATGTTAAAATCTGATAAAGTTTGAAAATTTTTAAAAATGAACAAAGTCCATCTGGACGAATGGACTTTGTCCATCTAGACGTATGAAGTAAAAGTCCATCTGGGTCATCTTACCCATCCGGATGGATGGACTTGAGATATAAAAAGGCCATTCAGACATTTGTTGTTCATTCGAACCATTTTACATCCGGAAGAGAAACCACGTTTCTCTCAACTTTTTAAAGCCAAAATCAAATCAAACTCTGCCATCCGGATGAGGTTCCGGATGAACACATCCGAACGGATAGACAAGAATTATTGTTTGATTGATAGTATCCTGTGTTAAAATGTGTTGAATTGATATTGTTGTTCATCCGGATGAAAATGCCCATCCGGAGATTGCCCATCTGGATCAGTTAAATTGTTGGACAATGGGTCACAAGTCCATCCGGACCAAGTTCATCCGGACCAAGTTCATTCGGATGGAATGTAAATGAAAGTTGTGATTTTCTAAGTGTTGGTCAATATTCTCAAAGTCCAATATTTTCTCGATATACATGCAATGTCTTATGACGTGTGTTATATGTGCAGGCTAAAAGTTCAGATTTTCACAAAAAAAAAACATAACATATGTTGCACTTTAGATAAAACATTGTCTAAGATGGGTCCATTTGTGGAGATTTTACCGTTTATCGAGGAAAGTCGTATATGCAAAGCGTTGACTGATCAGCATAGATGTTACGAGTCACATGTTAGGGCATTCTGGAACTCTGCACACGACGTGGAAGATGATAAAGCGATACATTCAGTTGTGAAGATGAAAGATGAAAATGATAAAGATATTAACATTGCTGTGAAGATAACTGTTGGTGATATTAGAAGGGTTTTGGAACTGAACGACAAAGATGAAGATCCAATACACATTCCAGAGAGCCTGTGTAAGGGTTTGTGGTTTAGAATGGGGTATACGGGTTTTGTGAACGATCAAGCATACGCCAAGTCAAAGTTGTCAAAGCCATACAAGTTTATAGTTCACTTAGTAATTCATGCTTTGGGCCACAGGAAGGGTGCTTACGATGAATCTGCAGATTATATCATGAACATCATCACATGTTTGATACTGAACAGGCTATACAACATTTCTCAGATGATTTTCAATCATATGTTGGATAACATTAAAAGTGAAAGATTTCTTCAATATCCAAGGTTTGTACAGATGTTGTAGACGATCAAATTCCTAACTTACTAAAGGCAGATGATGATGAGTTGGTGTTAGATCATATGGATAATGAAACCTTGAAGAGGTTGAATGTATACAGAGGGGTTGAAAAGGATTAAGAGCCTAAGTTGAAAAGAAAGTTTGCTGCTATTGCAAATTCTAATTATCAAGCTCCAGCATATGATAAATGGAGGCATGATAATAGTGATTCGGGATCTGAAACAGAGAAAATGAAGTTGTATGAACCGAAGAAGACTAAGTGGTGGGTGAAGCTTGATGAAAAGAAGAAAAAGAAAACTCCAACACAAAGAACGCCAAAAGCTACAACACTAAAAGCAGCACCGAAGAGAACTCCTAAGAAGAAGAAATCACCACCACATCTGATTGATGAGCCTGATGATGTACAAGTTGAAGATGTGAATGTTACAGGTGGTGATTATGAGATTGTCTCTGATGAAATTGAAAACATTATAGCTGATCAAGATGCTGCTAGAGTTGTTGAATTAGCTGGTGGTGAGAAAAGTGGTAAGAATATTGAAGCTTTTAAAGAAACGCTTTGTTGAAGGTGAAGTGCATACAGATTCGAGTGAAACAGAAAGTGATATCGATCTAACTCAGATTGCACCAATAGCAGCTGTTAGTGGCAAGATCAGATTGAAAGGGCCTTCTAGAAAGAAAAAAGGATTGTGACGAAGAAGATGCCACATATGTTCCTTCTGAAGTTGAAAAGATTACTAAAGGCAGAGGAAAGATGAAGCGCAAAGCTCAACCTACGGGTGAAGTTACAAGAAGGCAGAAAATCAGGAAGACTGCAGCTAAGGTTGTGAAAGACACATCTGGTATTCCTGAACAGATTCCTGAAGTTGAAAGGGTTGAAAATGTTGAAGTGGAGATTCCTGTACAAAGTGAATTTAGAATGGCTACACCTCCTACTTCTCCAATACATGAATCAATTCCTGAGGTAAATGTCTCAATTCCGCAAAAACCGCCAAAGACTCTTGAAGAACCAGGCTCCACAACAAAGAAAATTCCAACACCACAAGGTTTTCCACAAGTTCCCTCTAGTCTTGATGGTGGTCCAACAAGTCTAGATGATGTTGGTTATATTCCGTTCTTTAATGATGAAAAAGTTGAGGAGTTAGCGAAGAAGGTTGCAGAGTTAGAGAAAGCTAAAGCAGAAACTGAGGAGAAGCTTAAGCAAGTTGAAGCAGAGAATGTGGTACTCAAGAATAAGATCTTTGCGATGAATGAAAAGTTGTTGGACGTTGAGGCTGGCAACAATGCTTTGAACGAAATGATCGATGAGCTGTTAACTACAAATGTTGATTTGAATGATGCTCATACAACAATGAGTAATGCAAAAGAAATCATGCAGGAAGAGTTAGAAGATTTAAGGGCGGACAAAGAGAACAAGTCTAAGCAGCTTGAGATGTTATATGCTGTGATTGAAGATAGACTTGGTATCAATTTGCAAGCAGCTTATGATAAGATAGGGATTCGAAGAGCTGAGGCTTGGAGGATGGAACGACAATAGCGTGATGCTCAGGAAGCTGCCGATGCTGCAAAGGACAAAGGGAAAAACATAGCAGAAGAAGAAGTTCTTGAATCATCTAGCCAGAGAGAGCAACAACCAGATGTTGAAGTTAACGTTGAAAATGCTCTAGTCCTCGCACAGTAATTCATCCTTGTAGGTGAAGCAAAGAGAGTATCTTACAGCAGAGAAGACAATGCAAGGAGAATTGAAGTTAAAAGACGTCGACTGAAAGCTAAGCAAGCAAAGAAAGCTCAGACAGTTGAGAAAGTTGACGAAGAGAATGATGATGAGGATGAAGAGGATGATGATTTGAAAGACATTGATGATTATCACAGAAGCAGTGATGATTATAACGTAGATGATGATGACCAGGCTGGTAATGGTGGTGCATTAGTTGTTAGATCTACCACTGATCAGCATAATATAGACTTTCTGGATGATACTCAGAATGAAGAAAGAGAAGAAGATCGTCCTAAGGGGGAGTCGTCAGGTACTTAACATGTGAATCTATTATCGTCTGCTCCTAAGGTGATTTTTTTAAAATGTGATCTTGAAGAAGGGAGATAGCAGAGAATTGGACGAGGGAATCGATGAAAGAAGCTCTTGGTCTGAATGATGAAGACAAGTTCACATTTGATTTCAAGAAAGACATTGAAGATAATGGTCCTGATGGTGAGTACGTGTTTGAAAAGGTTGATGAAGCTGACAACTTCAACGATGTGGTTATTTAAGATGGCTCAGATTCTGACAATGAAGTACCGATGCATTATGTTGGTCAGGATGCAGATTTTCCCACATTTGCTGAGTTTTCAGAAGTCATAATGAAAAGGATCTTAGAAGGATAGTTGTTGAAAAGTTGAGTGAAGAAGGTATTCCTTAGAAGTTGTCAAAAGAAGAACTCAGGGAGGAAAGAAAGAAATGGTTCAAACTGACGTCTGAAGAGCGAAAGTTTAAAAGACCATTGAAGTTCTTCAAAAGCTATCCAGATGAATCTCTTGGAGATATCTTGTCTTGGGGTTAGTTAGATTATTTGAAGGTATAAGCTATTAAAACTGAATTCGGAGTTCAATACTTCGAATATGTTAAAGATCTAAAGATGTTGCCGTGGTGGAACGTTGAAGAATTAGTTAAAACAAAGAATATTCAACAACTAGAATGGGGTCCTGAATTACGATATTATGAATCAAAGCTATTGATGTGTGCGGTGTGTTATATAATTTTAGTTATATTTTCAGCCCTTTTTAACACTTTAGTCAAGTTTTAAATTTATAGAACACGATATTTTACTAACACTAGACACACATTGGTAAGAAACCGAGGTCGTTCAAGGACACACGAGCTTTTAGTACCGGTTTATCCTCAATGTCTAATCAAACCAAAAGTTTAGAAAAAGTTTTAAACACGAAAATAAAAACTAAAAATGCTGAAAAATAAAATAAAAAAACAGATAGACAAGATGAATCACTTGATTCCGACTCGCCTTTAGTGTAACCTTTGATGATTTCCGCACTTTTGCACTTTTTAAGAGATTATCTTAGTTAGAGTAGTAGGCCCCTCTTTTGAAGGTGACGTTACCCTCAACCCAGTAGTTTAAGTCAGCAAGGATACAATCCTAAAGGGTCAGAATATTGAAAGATAATTAATTAAGTTATTAATGCGTAATGTGGTAGTCCCCTCTTTTGAAGGTGACATTACCCTCGGCTAAGTGGTTTGAGTCAGTAGGGATACAATCCCAAGTAGTCGGGTTAATGTATTAATAGTAGTTTACATATGAGGGGATCAAGCCCTTCGCACCCCCGCCATCCAATACCAGTGGGTATTGAAGGAGGTCCTAGTAAGCTTGACCCAGGTCCTTGCGGGATCTATACATTGAACAAGGCAAGAACCTTATCAAACAATTCCCTTAACCCCCGACCAGGTAGCCAACATATCTCTATATAGACCGTAGAGATATGAATGGTGTAAATCTTTTATTTTATATAGACAGTAAAATAATGCCAAGACACCATGGACAAATGATAAGGAAGTTTAACATTCAACATAAGAAACTAGTTATTAAAGTAATTAATACAAAACCAAATAATGTTGGTGCATGCGTCTGTCGACTTCGTCTTGTATCGAGTCTTGTAATAGTATAGATAAAACAAGTCATGCAGTTTGAGATAAGTAGGAAACAGAGGTGAACAAGCCAGTTCAAACGAAGTGGACAGTTCAAACGAAGTGGACAGTTCAAACGAACTGGACCAGTTCATACGAACTGGAGATGTTTGTTCAAACGAAGTGGATTTAGTATAAATAGTGGACTTGTTGTTTTCATTTGTAACTTTGACATTTCCGGTAGCGAAGCTCTGCCGAGGTATCTCCAGACCGTGTAAAACTTTCATATCAATACAAGAGATAATTAAACTACTTTCTAGTGCAAATCAAGTTGATTCGAAACCGAAACGTCTGTTTCCGCCTTTCGTTTTGGTCTAGAACACTTCTGATTGACTCGTTTTGGTCGTTACTCGATCCTACAAGTGGTATCAGAGCTTAGGATGAAGAGTTCCATCGATTTCAGCTTGATTTCATCTCACTTCTACACCATTCTTCACATTTTTTAAAATTAAAAGAGTTTTACTGGATAAAATGGCTTGATTTTGACGTATATTGTGCGAAAGAGTGTTTTAATCAATCTGTGAAAGTTTCAGATTTTAAAACAAAGTAAAACTTCATCATTTTTACGAAAATTCGATCAGTTTGTATCAGATCCAGTTCACACGAACTGGAACTTTGATCTCAGATCTACGACGATTCTGTGGATGTTATTGAACGAAAAACAATTCATTGTGCTCGGTGTTTGTTAGAGTACAATCCTTGAAGAAATCAGAACGTAATTTGATCTAAAACTTGTTCAAATCTGTCAAAAATATGTTCAGTTCGTATGAATCAGATCCAGGTCGTTTGAAAGGTCACACGAAGTAAGCTAGTCCGTTTGAAAGATCATACGAAGTGCCTAGTTCGTTTGAAAGGTCATACGAAGTGAACTTTATTGCTTTTGAAACAGTTCGTTTAATCCAGTTCGTCTGAAGTTTGATCTCAGCTCGTTTGGATATTTTAGTTCGTTTATAACTCAGTTCGTATCACCAGTTTGCACCATAGTTTGTTTGAAAAAATTCAGTCCGTTTGAAAAGGATAAAGGTCATCAACTCGTCTGAACTTTTGTCCGTTTAAACAAAATTCAGTTCGCATAAGAGTCTAGTTCGTCTGAATCTCAGTTCGTATGAAGATTTCAGTTTTGTTTGAAGGATAGTTCGTTTGAAAGGTCGCATGAAAGTTGTTCAGTCCTTTTAATGTTAATTTCAGATCGAAAATACTAACATCACGTGAATTTCAGTTGTCTACAAAGTCTATTCGGTCCAATGAATATTTTGTCAGCCCATGTGAAGTATTCATGAGTTGAAGTAAACGGTCCAATCAGAATTATCGGTTAAGCTAAAAAAGGATAATCAAAGTGCATGTGATCTGACAGTTTTTGTTGTGTGCATGTGATATTGATAATTTTGTAAATTCATTCAGTAAGTGATAAAGGATTGCACGTGGTTACAGAATTAAGATTGTTTAATTCATATCATTTCATCCTTTAAAATCAAAGTTTGGTGTCAAGTTACTCATGAATAAAGGTTGTTTGCATCAAGAATATCCAGTTCGCACTAAGTGTTTTTAATCCACACAAGTTTGGTCATTGATCAGTTTGCACAGATTGAAAATTATCATTTCACATTAAAGGAGTTCAAAAGTTTCAAGGGTCAGGTCAATCAAATTCGATCCGAGTCATAGCAGTCCGCACAATTGGACAATCTTTAGTCTGCACATAAAATCGCCAGTCTATGTAACAGTCTTATTCAGTTAATTGACAAACGGTTAAACTGATTGTTTTGTTTGTTTGTATCTCCAGGTATTTTACAAGACTCATTTGAAAATTCGAAACATGGAGAACGAGTTCTACAATGCTTTTGCTAGTCCAATTACAATCACTCAGAGTGCTTTGCATGAAAATGACACCGGGACGTCTCAAAAACCGCCCAAACTCATGGATATTGATGATTACAATGGATGGTCCGAAAGGTTTGGAAATTGGGTCGAAGTGTATCATTTGGATGCGTGGGAACACACTGAAGAACCATATGTTAGACCCACAACAAATAATATTCAGCAAACAATTCGAGAAATGAGTACTGAAGATAAAAAGAAATATAGGGATGAGAAATTGATGGTGAGTCTGCTTCAGCAAGCGATAAAAGAAGATATCTTGATACTGCTTCAACATGATGGAACTGCTTACTCAATCTGGACAGAATTGGAAGCAAAATTTGTTGGAAGTGATGATATGCTCAAAAACAAGATGTCTCTCATGAAGAAAGAGTTTGATTTATTCCGTGGTTTAAAATCTGAAAACACCAAGCAAATAATTGATAGATATTGTAACTTGGTGAGAAATATGACAAAACTTGGTATTAAAAGGGATACTGATGAATTGATTGAAAAACTTGCAGATGCACTACCTCATGAAACTTGGGGAACGTTTCTGATGATGCTGAGATCCAACAGAAAAGATTATAAAAACATGACACTGGGAGACTTCATCAAACATCTGGAAGCTCAAGAAATGGAGCAGAGAAAGATTGCCAGGATGAAGAACTACGATGGAGAACAAGATATCAGCTTGTATTACAAAGGTGGTGTCAACGAAAAGTCAAATTTTTCTCCAAAAGTCGAAACTGCTTACAGTGCAAAAGATTCTTCAGAAAAGAAATCATCCCAGGGATCAAGCAGCACAAGATTTTCATCATACGATCCAAACATTTCAGTAACAAAGAACGGAAGAAAACTTCAGTGCAATATTGTTCTAAGTCTTGAAAATGATCAAGATTATACTGAAGAGGTTGCTAAAAATCAAATGTCTTTGTTGGGAATGGTTTTAGAGTCTTATAGTAGTTTTGTGGCTGGAAAGATCGGTAATCCAATGCTCACGAAAGAGGATTACGATCAAATCGATGCTGAGGAAATGGAATTGATGGATATTAAATGGTGCATGGCCAATGTAATGAGAAGAGCTGAGAAGTTTAAACAAATTACAGGAAGAAATGATTTCCTTGATGCGAGTGTTTCAAATTTAGGATTTGATGAATCTAAAGTTACATGTTTTCGTTGCAGGGAAAATGGGCATTTCAAGAGAGAATGCAAAAATCGTGAAGCTACTGGAGTCCAGAATCCTTTTGGAAACAACGATTATCACAAAAAGGCGATTTATCATCAAATAACACCAGCATCGCATCAAGCACAAACTGCTCACGGGAGAGATGTAGTTGAAGGTTCAAAAAGAGCGTGTCTAGTAAATCAGGGAAAATATGATAATTTTAGCTGGGATAAATATATTCCAACAAACAGTAAAGTGTGTCTGGCAGATCAAGACGATGAAAAGTTAGCTGAAGGGTTCAATTGGGACGATTTTTGTCTAGATCAAGACAATTCAAATGGTAAAGCTTGCATTGCTAATGCTTATGATTTGAAATGTGCTGAAAAGTGCAGGAAAGTCATGGAAGCTGCAGAAGCAAGACGGAGAAAGCTTGAAGAAGAGGAAGAGAGATTAAAAGCTGAAGCTAAAGCCGAGAAAAAGAGAAGAGCTGAATTTTTACAATCAAACCGAACAGTCAAAGAGGTTCCTGAATTTGAAGTCAAAGTTGATGCAGAACCTGTTAAAGTTCCTAAAAAGTGCATGAATTGTGATTCTTTAATCAAGCAGAACAATGAGTTGTTGCACAATATAAACAGACTGAAAGAATCCTATGATACAATGAACAGAGAAATTAACAAGTATACTGATTCAAATGGTGAACAAGTTGTGGCAATGAATACGCTGAAGAAAGCATATCTGAGACAGCTGGATGATGTCAACTTTCACATAAAGAAGTGTGCTGATTTGGAGTTGAAGTTGGCAACACAAAAAATAGAAACCGAGAGAGTTAACAAATTATTAGAAAGTTACTCATGTTCTACTTTTGTTGTTGACAGGATTTATCCGGTTGTGGAAGAATTGAAGACGTTTGAAGAAGTGAAGACTTTCGAAGAAAAGAAATCTGTGACAAAAGATGAAGTGAAGACTTCTGGTAAGAAACCAAGTGTGGTTTACAATAGATGTCCGCTTCCGGTCGAAAATGGATTTTTACCTCGAAATCCAAATTCCGAAAGAGTCGAAAAGGCAATAAACTTACAATGGGAGTCTAGGCCGTCGGATAACTTGCTAGAAAATATTGATGTCACGTATACATCGTCCGACACTGATCATGAGTCAAAGTTGATAAAAAGTGTGGTCGATCAGGTGTTAGATAAAGATGACATAGAGGAGTCAAAACCAGAGTCCAAATCCAAGTCAAAGTCTGAGTCCTATACGTCAAAGTCAACAGTCAAAAAGGACAAACGGGTTTATGATAAAGAGTTTTTGATTTCAAAATCTAATTTGAATGATGAATTATTCAAAGTGGCATATATTTTGAAAAATTCTGACAAATTATATTATGATGAAGCTTTTCCAATAAGAAGTGTCAAATTTGAAATGATTCAAAAGGTTTTCAAAATTACAGAAATTAATATTTCTGAAATAAAAGATTTAAATCTTATCGGAAAATCTAAACAATACACTTCAAGAGATCAACAAAGAATTAACAAGAAAATGGGTTACAATTGTGGTTATAGTTTCCAAAAGAAACCAAACCATAATCGTAATTTCAAAAAGAAAGGTCTTGGTTTTATTCAACCGAAAAACTATAAAAATGAGAAAACTTATAAATCAAAAATTGTTTTTGTTTCAGGAACAAGTGCTGAGAAAGAACAAAAGAGTTCATTCTGGAAGCAGACAAATCAAGAATTCCTTGCCAAGAAGCAAGAAGAACTGAAGAAGAATGATGTTCCAAAGAAGATTGAAAGGAGAACATGTTTTCAGTGCAAAACTGTTGGTCATGTTGCTAGGGACTGTCCGAAGACATTCAAACCAAAACAGGAAGTCTCTGGTAAACTAAAAGAGAAAGTGATCGAGAAAACTGAACTAACAACCAAAAAGTTTACAAGCTTTGAAAATTCAACCTTTGAAATTGGTGAATGTTCAAAGAATGTAGATAAAAGAAAAGAAAATTTGAAAAATAAAAAATGGATTGTTAAGGGTTCAGGAAACAGTTCTGGTGATGAATCTGATTCCACAAAATCAGAGGAGCCAAAAGTTATTAAAGAAAATGTTGATAAATCAGTTCCGACTGTGGATGATGAGAATTTTCCACCACTTCGGATTGAAAATTTTAAAAAGAAAATTGGTAAAGTTGAGATATCAAATCAATTTTATGATGACAAAAAGGTTTTTGATGTTGACAAGGCCTTTAAACCCACTGTAAAACATATTGTTGGAAAAATGATTGATCGAAAGGTCAAAGGGGTTAAAGAGTTCTACGAGAAGAAGAGGGGAGGTAAGAAACCGAGTGATGATGACTCGGTGACACCCAAGGAAGGTCAGGCTTGGGTGGATATATTTTTCAAAGAGTAAAAACCTGACTTGCCGGAGCTCCCAAGTTGGTAATCGTGGAGCATGAATCGGCATCATTCTTATATTGTGTTTGAAAATTGTTTTTTGTATAAGTGTGAATTGCCGGAACTCCCAGGTTGGTAAGCGAGGAGTAGGAATCGGCACCTTGAGAATTCAACCAACAAATGATGTTTGGTTGAAAATTCTTAATTGGATTGATTTTACAAGTGGTAAATCAGGGACATTAAGTTGTATCTGATTTCCTACATGTGGTTGAAAAACAATGTGATGAACCAATCCCCCAACTTTACAAGTGGTAAAAACAAACTTATTTTCCGGAAAAATCATTTTGATTAAAACAAACTTAAGTGTTTTGAAATCTTAATGAGAAAATGGTTTGTTGTGAGGGGGAGTTCTGATTGTTTATGCCAAGTGAATGGCGAATTGAGGTGATTCGATATTGGTTGTCATTTTATTGTATAGTTTGTTTTCAAATTTTCTAAAATGTGTTTGCATTTTAGGGGGAGTAAGAATTTTTAGAAAATCCAAAAACATTTGAAAATTTGAAAAAGACAAAAACATGATAAAACAAAAATGAGTTTTGTTGTCAAGAAGAGGAAATGATAATATATCAGTGGACGATCACAACATGCTAAAGAATTGGAAAGTTAAAAGTGATAAACGGTCTCACTGATGATGTGCCAGTAGGTTTTTGCACATTTAGTAGATTGTGACGAGATATAAACCTAAATTTCAAACTTGCTTATATCGTGGGGAAACATCTCTCGGATATATGGGTAACCCCCGAAATCTTGTTTAAAAGATTCCTTTTTCTGATATACTAGGTCTTTATACTCAGTGATATCTGGGGTATTATTCTTGGACTTCTGCTGAATGGAAGTTCTGACCTAGTCCTCGAAGAATACTTTCTGCAATGCTTGAAACATAGCATCACCCTCAGCATATATGATAAGACAATAAAATTGCTTAACAATGTTGTTGTAAAAAAAAAAAGATCCTCTAAAGGGGACACACCCAAAAGTTGACTCATGATCTCTCTGCTGAACGGTAGTTCTGACCTGAGCTCTCATGATTCTTCATAATTTATTAACCCCTACAGATATCATTTGTGTCATAATTACCTGTAAGACTGAATATTGGGATCTGGATATGGGAGTATATTCTGAGGTGGGACACGCGATTGAGTTTAAGTGCTTAAAACATTAATTTCGTATCTCGGATCAGTTGAACTTTGTGTGAGAATTTAAGTGGACCAGTATACTGACAATCTATGTGAATCCTTTAGAGCTGAAAATGTTTAAAGCTTAATGGTGTTGGTGATTTGTCTCAGAAACTGATATGATCCTCTTGCACGAACTCACAAAAATATTGTCTGTAAATATTTTATTTCTTCAGTTACTTTCTTTCAAAAAATCCAAAAAGATTTTAGTGTGTTTTAGCATAAATTTCAGAAAATCCAAAAAGATTTTCGACAACTGATTTTGGAGAGCTGATTTTCAAAATTCCGAGTGCTAAACATGATGAACAAATGGTTTGGGTGAAAGTGTTTGAAGATTGTTGAAATGGAATGAGAAAATTTTTACAATAAAAACGTTATTCCTGCATGTGGTAAATTAGATTTGAAAATCTTATCCACAAATGATTATCAGAAAATTTATTTTTGGGTAGAGTTTTTTGTAGGTTGGCCAGGTTTCAATCCAGAGCTGGATGAAAGCCAAGGTATGATCTTGTGAATTCCAGACTACGATCTCAGCAGATTGAGAGAGGGAGTCTGAAGACACCATGATATTCAACATTTGAGAGAGAGGAGTTTGTTGATAATGAAGATAGAGAATGAGGATTCTTGCAATGACAGATATTTCAAAGAGTTCGAAAGGACTGATAAAGACTGAAGATGCGAAGACTCGACACTGAAGACTCGTCAACATTCGAGGGGGAGTCTTTTGGTGCATGCATCTGTCGACTTCGTCTTGTATCGAGTCTTGTAATAGTATAGATAAAACAAGTCATGCAGTTTGAGATAAGTAGGAAACAGAGGTGAACAAGTCAGTTCAAACGAAGTGGACACTTCAAACGAAGTGGACAGTTCAAACGAAGTGGACAGTTCAAACGAACTGGACCAGTTCATACGAACTGGAGATGTTTGTTCAAACGAAGTGGATTTAGTATAAATAGTGGACTTGTTGTTTTCATTTGCAACTTTGACATTTCCGGTAGCGAAGCTCTGCCGAGGTATCTCCAGACCGTGTAAAACTTTCATATCAATACAAGAGATAATTAAACTACTTTCTAGTGCAAATCAAGCTGATTCGAAACCGAAACGTCTGTTTCCGCCTTTCGTTTTGGTCTAGAACACTTCTGATTGACTCGTTTTGGTCGTTACTCGATCCTACAAATAAAAAGTGCAAAAAGATTAAAAATCAAAAGTATTACACTAAATGCTTGTCTTCACCAAGTGATGTAAGAGACTTAGGCAAACATGGCCTTTGATTGTCATGAACTTTTACTATCAATCTTGGATCCCAAGACTACTACACACACTCTAAGATGGATGATGGATGATGGTGGTGGTGGATGTGGGTTGTGATGGTGGTGGAGTTTGGGTGAAGTGTGAGAGAGTTGGTTTGCCAAGGGATGCCTTTGAAGTGAACCAAGCACCTCTATTTATAGCCTGCACAGAAGCCCGGACACGGCTTCGTGTCCATTGGGCACGACCCCGTGTCCATCCACTTTCTCTTTCTTCATTAATTGCAATTTGTCTGCATTAGCTCCAAATACCCCCGTGTCCACTGGGCACGACCCCGTGTGCAGAAGCGTATCTGTACTATCAAGATTTGCTTGGATTCTGCGAATCTTAGCATTGACCACGGTCGTGTTGAGCTGGGCATGCCCCCGTGCCGGGAAATAGAAACTTCTATGCTTTGTCCTTTCTGAAGACACCTGACCACGCCCCCGTATCCGCTGGGTACAGGGCCTTGGTCACCCTTCTGTTCACTTGTTTTTGCTTGGGAAGATGCTGTCGAGGGGTCGGGCATGCCACGTTTATTCCTTTTCTTGTAATTATGTTAGATTTTGCTGCATAATTGCTCCTTTTGTTCATTTAGGGTCATTTAATCCTGAAAATACAAAAGGAAGACAAAAGCACACTTTTTCCAACATTAGTACTAAAAAAAGGTTAGTTTTATGCCTCATTTGATGTAATTTATATGTTGCATTTTACACACATCAAATACCCCCACACTTGAATCTTGGCTTGTCCTCAAGCAAAAATCTTTATAATGTGGCTTACACTCCCAAATGGAATGGGTATAAGAGAAGTTTTGGGCTTGTCTTGAGTGTCGGGAATCCAAGATCTTTATTAGGCTTTATTTTTTTGTTATTTACAATCCTATTTGTTGTGATTTATTTTGAACATTTCATAAGAGGAATTGCTTATTTGGGCATAACATGCCTTTTTAAAATTCAATTTATATACCAGTTCACATACCTCACGGGAGATCACTCAACACTCGGCCGAAGAGGTATTTTGTGAAACACTCGAGACCGGCATGGAACTTACGTCTACCATATGCTTGCCAAGCAATCGATCCTCCTCCTTTTTAACTATACACCTTTGTAAATATCAAGAGGACTTGGGGAAGGGTTAGGCTTGGGTTAAAGGTAGAGGGTTTTGGGTTAGTGGTTAGTAAAAAGGGCGAAAGGCGTAAAAAGCGTCGGTCGTCGTAAAACTTTTTGTTTTTTGTGACTTTTATTCAAACTGTAGGATCGTGAAATGACCTAACGAGTCGACCAGAAGAGTGCTCAGACAGAATCAGAGGCGGAATTCATTTATTCGGTCTTCATTTAGCTTGGATTCACTATTAAATGTCTCGTATATTGATCTCTGAACAATTTACAAGCTAGAAACACCTCGACAGCACCTCAGCGTCGGAAACAAGAACATTACAAATGAATTAGTTTGAAGAGTATTTATAGGCCAAGCCATTCCGTTTGAAAGTGACATGACACCTTTTAAACGGACATGGCCACCTTCAAACGGAATGGCCACCTTCAAACAGAATGGCCATCTTCAAACGGAATGGCACCAAATACCCTTAAATCCTACCCTATTTCTCGTATAACGTGCCCTGATCTATCAATTCTAGTATAAGACTCGATACAAGACGAAGTCGACAGACGTATGCACTAACAGACTCCCCCTCGGATGTTGACGAGTCTGAAGTATCGAGTCTTCTCATTCTTCAGTCTTTACCGGTCTTCGGGCTCTTTCACAATCTGAGACTCGAACGAAGATGAAGTCGACAGACAACTGCACCAACACAAACGAAGCATTTTCAAACAAAGTTTCTTTTGAGGAACTTGTTTGTTTATTGCTAGACTTCATTCATTTTTTTTTTTGATAAGGAATGTCACATGAAGACCGAGCTTTTTACTAAAATAAAAGGGTTTTGGTGGGTAAATGGTGTTTTTTGTGGGTTTAGAAACGGAAAGGTTTAGGCTCAAAGGGGTTAACTAGGGGGATTTTGGGTAGGTGGTAAAAAAAATGAAAAATAATGGTGTTGAAAAGAAAAAAGGGTTAGTCCTAGTGCCTCCATCATTTACTTACTTGGGTTTAAGTCGGTAAGGACCGGGAATGTATCGTCATGGCAAGTTCTAGAGTTGTAAGGAACCAAGCGGCTATTCACACAAGAAACGAAAGATGAGCATTTAATCTAAAGATGCGTATTTGTATGCTCAACAAAGGCTCAAAACTCACTTTTTGTGGGAATGGGTTTATAATGTGATCAAGTATATATAATCAAATTTTAACTAGATTTGTCATGCCGTTTCATAATTTTCTTATGTTGGTTCTTTTTATCACGACGCTATCGGATGTAAATTTGTAAAAATATAACCTTTTTAGAACTTGTTATTCCCAAATTAAACCAAGACAAGTAAAAAAATGAAAAGTTTTTGAAAAATTTGGGGTGATTAGCGGTTCCAATAGAGTTTTGTGTAAGGCTTGTTATTAGGACTTGCAAGATTCAAGGTTTTAGCATCCCCCCCACACTTAAATTACACTTTGTCCTCAATGTGTCCCAAAAATAAGTTTTTAGGTTGATTGAATGTGTAAAAAATGTGTTTAAAAGCAAAATTTTATGTTACTGGGCATCTGGACACGGGCCCGTGGTGACCGGGCACGGCCCCGTGTTCAGATTGCTAGTATCATAGTTTATAGAAGGCTGGGCACGGGGGCGTGTTCAGCGAACACGGCCCCGTGTCCAGTTACCTGAACTGGGCATTTTCTGCAGATCCTTGAGCACGGGGCGTATTGGCTGAGCATGGCCCCGTGCTGAACTTGCTGTAATGAAGAAAAATTGTCGGGAGGCTATGTTTTTGTGCATGGGGTGTAGGTTCAGGTTTCCCTTAGTAACCTCCATCATCCGAGTGTGTTTTACCCATTACAACATCATCCAAACACCATTTAATAATTGAAAACCATCATTTCATTAAAGAGTGAATTACATAAGTTCCTAGAAAATAAAAGCATAAACTAAATCTTAGATAAGTAGGTCAGGAAACGCAAGAAATCTAAAACCACAAAGAAGTCCTAGCCTATAGTTTATTTTAAGAGCAAAATTTCCGAGAAAGATAATTCTCGGTTGAATGCGGCATGAAGAACTTCTTTACCAGGAATGACCCCTCATACATCGTTTAGCCATTCCTTTATCTCCCGAGGGAGAAGAAAGGCGGGCTCATTGGCGTCCTCATTTTGAGGGGGTATGACTTCCACCGAAACTTCTTTTAGATTTTCAAGAGGAGGCTCCGCGGGGATGTCATCCCACCCGGTGGGGTTAACAACTCCAAGCGCTAGGTTCCAATCCTCTTGAGAAAGGATTGGTTCCATGGGAGGTGTTACAAGAATGTTCAACCTATGGTGCAAGATGTTGATTTCTTGAAAACTGTTTTCTAGCCCCACCGTGAGATAATTAACACGGTCGATTAGGACTTCTTCTACGGATGTCATTTCATCGAGAGCTTCCTGCAGTGCCATCACATAGCGCACAAGAGTTGCTTCGATGGAAGGCCTTCATTCCATACGACTGTTTCTTGAATGCGCTGAAGAGGTTCCACAATTCTGGCTTGACATTCTATGAAAAACAATTCGAAAAGTTCAATTTAAATGAAACAGTACCTCGGACATGGCCCCGTGCTCACTGAGCACGGCCCCGTGTTCACCTTTCTGCAGATTTTTGAAACAAGGAATCTTGGAGCTTTAAATTATTTTTCTGGCTTTTGAAGCATTTTTAAGCAGAAATAACTTAAAACAGTGTTGTAAAACTTATTTTTAACAAGATTCCTTGAATAAAAACCTAACAAATATTACAATAAAGCTTGAAAACATCGAGATTTCAAACTTTAATGGAGGTTTTGAGGAGAAATGAAGAAGAAGGCAAATGACAAAAGTAGAAAATACAAGATGGTTGTTGAGAACCTTCTTTAGAATATACTTAGTACGGTATATGTGAAGATCCCACCGGATCTTTGTCTTTGGAATGGGTCCAAGAGTGCAGCAATCTTGCTGCATTTATAGAAAACGACAGCACGCTGGACACGGCCCCATGTGCAGACAAAATTCTGACACTTTTTTGTCCGTATTCTGACCAAAAGTCAGACGGGAATCTTTGGGTGGACACGGGGGCGTGCTGACCTGGACACGACCCCATGGCTAGAAGTTGTTTATGAAGTTTCGTCTATTTTTAAGGAGTTTATCCGGATCAGGTGGTTCTTTACTGGATGGAATAACACCGAAGTGCCTGAGATACCTAAGTTGCCCTAGTTTAGACAAGAACGCAAGAGGTTATCGAAAAGAGTGATTCCTAAGCTAATTACCGGTGGGCGAAACCAACCTTTATTTCCCTTATCTGAGCTCTCGTTAAAGAAGGTATATTTCGAATCGCTAAGGTCTATGTATGCATCGGCGGAAACCGATGGGGAGTCCATCACGGCACAATCGACACAGGGACGACTATCGCTCAAGTCCTCGCAAAAGTTAGAGGCGATTTCGGGAGCAACGATGTCTTGATATGAATTAGCTATATCCATCTCAAGTTCTTTTATCCATCGGAGAATTAGTTCTTCCATTTGAAATTATTCTTCAAGAATCATTTCATCTCGACGGGATGATTGAGAGCATTCGAGGGAGAGATAGGGATAGTTTTTACTTTCGCCCATCTTAAGGCTACAGGAAAACAATAGGTCTATATAGTGGGGATTGTAATTTAAAAAATAACATTTTAAATCTTCACGAGTTCTGCCACATATTTGACACCACGTACCATAAGAGGAGCGAAAGTAAAAAATATCAGTATCACTCATGATTGCGTCAGAAATTACCAGCCGTCGGGATCTTACGGCTTTATTTTCAGTATCTGAAGCTTGGGCATGGGGCATATTTAATGGGCACGACCCCGTGCTCAGCTACTGTCTGACTTAAAACAGGATTGCCAGTACCGAAGATTGGGCACGGGGGCGTGTTCAGCGGGCACGGCCCCGTGCTGAGTTCTGCAGAAGCTGAAAATTTAAGAAAAATCCTAAAAAACAGAAAAATAAGAAAAACGATTAGGCCGTTGATTTCTAACTTTCTTAAAATCCTTGAGTCCCCGGAAACGGCGCCAAAAACTTGATGCGTGTGTAGCGTTATGAAATTTTGGTTATATTTTAAACCCTTTTAACACTTTAGTCAAGTTTTAAATTTATAAAACACGATATTTTACTAACACTAAACACACATATGGGCAAGTGCACCCATTGTGAGCGTAATATAGCGTTGGTAAGATACCGAGGTCGTCCAAGGACACAAGAGCTTTTAGTACCTGTTTATCCTCAATGTTTAATCAAATCAAAAGTTTAGAAAAGGATTTAAACATAAAGATAAAAACTAAAAATGTTGAAAATAAAAAAAAATAAGAATAAAAATAGATAGACAAGATGAATCACTTGGATCCGACTCACCTTTAGTGTAACCTTTGATGATTTCGGCACTTTTGTATTTTTTAAGAGATTATCTTAGTTATAGTAGTAGGCTCCTCTTTTGAAGGTGACGTTACCCTCAACCCAGTAGTTTGAGTCAGCAAGGATACAATCCTAAAGGGTCGGAATATTGAAAGATAATTAATTAAGTTATTAATGCGTAATGTGGTAGGCCCCTCTTTTGAAGGTGACATTACCCTCGGCTAAGTGGTTTGAGTCAGCAGGGATGCAATCCCAAGTGGCCGGGTTAATGTATTAATAATAGTTTACATATGAGGGGAACAAGCCATTCGCACCCCAGCCATCCAATACCAGTGGGTATTGAAGGAGGTCCTAGTAAGCTTGACCCAGGTCCTTGCAGGATCTATACACTGAACAAGGAAAGAACCTTACCAAACCATTCCCTTAACCCCCTACCAGGTAGCCAACATATCTCTATATAGACCGTAGTGATATAAATGGTGTAAATCTTTTATTTTATATAGACAGTAAAATAATGCCAAGAAACACGGACAAATGATAAGGAACTTTCACCTTCAACATAAGAAACTAGTTATTAAAGTCATTAATACAAAACCAAATAAAAAGTGCAAAAAGATTAAAAATCAAAAGTATTACACTAAATGCTTGTCTTCACAAAGTGATGTAAGAGACTTAGGGAAACATGGCCTTTGATTGTCAATAACTCTTACTATCAATCTTGGATCCCGAGACTACTAAATACACTCTAAGATGGATGATGGATGATGGTTGTGGATGTGGGTTGTGATGGTGGTGGAGTGTGGGTGAAGTGTGAGAGAGGTGGTTTGACAAGTGATGCATTTGAAGTGAACAAAGCACCTCTATTTATAGCCTGCACAGAAGCCCGGACACGGCCCCGTGTCCATCCACTTTCTCTTTCTTCATTAATTGCAATTTGTCTGCATTAGCTCCACACGCCCCCGTCTCCGCTGGGCACGGACCCGTGTGCAGAAGCGTATCTGTACTATCAAGATTTGCTTGGATTATGCGAATCTTAGCATTGAGACGGCCATGTTGAGCTGGGCACGCCCCCGTGTCGGGAAATAGAAGCTTCTATGCTTTGTCCTTTCTGCAAACACTTGACCACGCCCCCGTGTCCGCTGGGCACGGGGCCGTGGTCACCCTTCTGTTCACTTGTTTTTGCTTAGGAAGATGCTGTCGTGGGGTCGGGCATGACACGTTTATTCCTTTTCTTGTAATTATGTTAGGTTTTGTTGCATAGTTGCTCCTTTTGTTCATTTACGCTCATTTAATCCTGAGAATACAAAAGAAAGACAAAAGCACACTATTTCCAACATTAGTACTAAAAAAAGGTTAGTTTTATGCCTCATTTGATTTAATTTATATGTTGCATTTTACACACATCATCTTTACTAGACGGAACAACACCGAAGTGCCTGAGAAACCTAAGTTGCCCTAGTTTAAGATAAGAACGCAAGAGGTTATCTGAAAGGTCGCTTCCTATGCTAAATACCGGTGGGCAAAACCAACCTTTATTTCTCTTATCCGGGCTCTCGTTAAAGAAGGTATATGCCTAATCGCTCAGGTCTATGTATACATCGGCGAAAACCGATGGGGAGTCCTTCACGGCACAATCGACACAAGGACGACTATTGCTCAAGTCTTCGCAAGAGTTAGAGGTGATTTCGGGAGCAACGATGTTATTATAATCCGAATGCAGTCTCAACAATTCTCCTTGATTATTGTCTTGAGATGAATTAGTTATATCCATCTCAAGTTCTTTTATCCATCGGAGAATTAGTTCTTCCATTTGAAATGATTCTTCAAGAATCATTTCATCTCGAAGGGATGATTGAGAGCATTCGAGGGAGAGATAGGGATTGTTTTTACTTTCGCCCATGTTAAGGCTACAGGAAAGCAATGGATCTATATGGTGGGGATTGTTATTTAAAAAATAACATTTTAAATCTTCATAAGTTCCGCCACATATTTGACACCACGTACCATAAGAGGAGCGAAAGTAAAAATTACCAGTATCACTCATGATTGCGTCAGAAATTCCCTGCCGTCGGGATCTTACGGCTCTGTTTTCAGTATCTGAAGCTTGGGTACGGGGCGTGTATAGTGGGCACAGCCCCGTGTTCAGCTACTGTCTGACTTAAAACAAGATTGCCAGTACCAAAGATTGGGAACGGGGGCGTGTTCAGCGGGCACGACCCCGTGCTGAGCTCTGCAGAAGCTGAAAATTTAAGAAAAATCCTAAAATAACAGAAAAATAAGAAAAACAATTAGGCCGTTGATTCCTAACTTTCTTAAAATCCTTGTGTCCCCGGCATCGGCGCCAAAAACTTGATGTGTGCGGTGTGTTATATAATGTTGGTTATATTTTAAGCTCTTTTTAACACTTTATTCAAGTTTTAAATTTATAAAACACGATATTTTACTAACACTAGACACACATATGGGCAAGTGCACCCATCGCGAGGGTAGTATAGCGTTGGTAAGATACCGAGGTCATCCAAGGACACAAGAGTTTTTAGTACCGGTTTATCCTCAACGTCTAATCAAATCAAAAGTTTAGAAATTGTTTTAAACACGAAAATAAAAACTAAAAATGCTGAAAAATAAATTAAAAAAACAGATAGACAAGATGAATCACTTGGATCCGACTCGCCTTTAGTGTAACCTTTGATGATTTCCGCACTTTTCCACTTTTTAAGAGATTATCTTAGTTATAGCAGTAGGCCCCTCTTTTGAAGGTGGTGTTACCCTCAACCAAGTAGTTTGAGTCAGCAAGGATACAATCCTAAAGGGTCGGAATATTGAAAGATAATTAATTAAGTTATTAATGCGTAATGTGGTAGGCCCCTCTTTTAAAGGTGACGTTACCCTCGGCTAAGTGGTTTGAGTCAGCAGGGATACAATCCCAAGTAGCCGGGTTAATGTATTAATAGTAGTTTACATATGAGGGGATCAAGCCATTCGCACCCCCGCCATCCAATACCAGTGGGTATTGAAGGAGGTCCTAGTAAGCTTGACCCAGGTCCTTGCAGGATCTATACACTGAACAAGGCAAGAACCTTACCAAACGATTCCCTTAACCCCCGACCAGGTAGCCAACATATCTCTATATAGACCATAGAGATATGAATGGTGTAAATCTTTTTTTTTTTTATATAGACAGTAAAATTATGCCAAGACACCACGGACAAATGATAAGTAAGTTTCACCTTCAACATAAGAAACTAGTTATTAAAGTCATTAATACAAAACCAAATAAAAAGTGCGAAAAGATTAAAAATCAAAAGTATTACACAAAATGTTTGTCTTTACCAAGTGGTGTAAGAGACTTAGGCAAACATCGCCTTTGATTGTCAAGAACTCTTACTATCAATCTTGGATCCGAGACTACTACACACATTCTATGATGGATGATGGTGGTGGATGTGGGTTGTGATGGTGGTGGAGTGTAGGTAAAGTGGGAAAGAGGTGGTTTGCCAAGGGATGCCTTTGAAGTGAACCAAGCACCTCTATTTATAGCCTGCACAGAAGCCCGGACACGGCCCCGTGTCCATTGGGCACGGCCCCGTGTCCATCCACTTTTTCTTTCTTCATTAATTTCAATTTGTCTGCATTAGCTCCACACGCCCCCGTGTCCGCTGGGCACGACCCCGTGTGCAGAAGCGTATCTTTACTATCAAGATTTGCTTGGATTCTGCGAATCTTAGCGTTGACCACGGCCGTGTTGAGCTGGGCACGCCCCCGTGTCGGGAAATAGAAGCTTCTATAGCTTTGTCCTTTCTGCAAACACCTGGCCACGCCCCCGTGTCCGCTGGGCATGGGGCCGTGGTCAGCCTTCTGTTAACTTGTTTTTGCTTGGGAAGATGCTGTCGAGGGGTAGGGCGTGCCACATTTATTCCTTTTCTTGTAATTATGTTAGATTTTACTCCATATTTGCTTTTTTTGTTCATTTACGCTCATTTAATCTTGAAAATACAAAAGGAAGACAAAAGCACACTTTTTCCAACATTAGTACTAAAAAGGGTTAGTTTTATGCCTCATTTGATGTAATTTATATGTTGCATTTTACAAACATCATTGTGGTATTATATTCGTGGGCAAGCACATGATAAATTTCCTGAATGGAAGCTACAGTATCCGAAGCAAAACAGTTAAGATTGATCCAAAGACTGGAGAAAAAGACTTCACCCTGCATGTAAAGCGACCATGATGTTTGAAGAATATGCCACTGAAGGCGATGGAACAGGATTTGTACAAAGACTTCAGGGGTTGGGCATACGATCCAAAAACATGTCAGGCGGTGATTAGTCTTCGTGACGAGAATATGATTTACAGGCGTATCTTCCTGATTGATCTGGTGTGGTTGGTGAATTGTTCTAAGAAGGATATAGATTGTTTGTTCTTCAACAAGATAATGCACTATCCAGCTGATAAAGAGCATGCTTTCAATACCAAAAGGTAGTGAATGTATGCTTCGAAAAAGACATAAATTCAGGGCTCTATTGGAAGTCGAATTGGAGAGACCTTGAGTTAGAAGAGTTTTTGAAAAGAGAACGCCATAACGAGAATATGGATCGAAAGATGGTTGAAGCAGCTCAGAGAGCCAAATGGAGATTGGGAATGTGGTATTTTGATACTGATCAAACTCCGATTGAATCAGAAGAACGTAAGATTCCCAGGTGGTCAAAGACGATGGATGGTATAAAGGAATGGCATGAATGGTGGATCAACGAAGGAAGGCATAAACAAAAACAGGTGTTGGCAGAACGAGCAGAAGAAAGGAAAAGGAAGTACAGGGAGAGAAGATGCAACAGGAAGGCTTGATCAAGACTATACAAGAAGACGACTACAGCTACATCCAAGGGGGAGACTGTGAATGCACTATGTCTATAGCTTTCGTTTGTATTGAGTCTTTGTTTATCTTATTTAGTGTCTTTGCAATGTTTATTATATGTTTTGTATGAAATTCAGGATGAAACATAGGTGATGTACATTGTATAGATCCATGCGGATGAATGGAGTCCATCCGGACGGATGGACAGACCCTATCTGGTTGGATGGGCTATAGATTGTTTCATCAGGATGCCCCTCTCCTATAAATAAAGGAACTTGGGTCTTAGTTTAGTATAAACTTTGTGCACCCTAGGCGAAGCCCTGCCAAATTTTCTACAGGTGTTGTAACTGTTCTAATATCAATGAGAAAGATGTTTAACGGTGTCTTCTATGTTATTCTCTCTACTACTTTCATGGATTCCGCACACGTTAGTAGGTTTTAAGATCCGGTCAGAGTGTTCGAAGACCCGAACTCACGGTCCTCACAAGTCAATTATTAACATTTATTAGAAAAATTCCCTCCTAAACTACGCGCCAAAAATATCATTATATAAACGAAGTTACCATCGCTTCCATTGATCATACTAAAAACACCATCTTTAACCAAAACGCCAAATTTAACCAAAGTGCCAAAATGGCAACCATCATTTCATGGGGATACACCCTCAGAATCAGAAGATTCGTAATACATTTTGACAACAGAAGAAGAGTGTTTATTAAAACAATCAAAGCCATTTTGAACATGGAAGAAGAGGTACAGAGGGGTATCCTATCACTTGGCATCCCTCTTGATAACAAATGTGATGAAACACAAAAGGTTATGAGAAGATTAACCAGAAAATTTGGACCACGCAAAGCAAATGCAAAAATGGACCCAGTCATCACATCATGGCATTTTGATGAAGATACAGACATGGTCACCATTATATGTGACAACAGGGCGCATGAAGACTACAAGCTTGAAGACATTATGACCAAGTAGGGGGTTGGGTTTCTGGAGGAGTTACACAACGCCACATGTTTAAACACAGACATGAACATAAAATTGGCGTTGATACATGACATGTTCAAATGGAGGCTTCAAAATCTTCAAGAATAAGAAGCCAATGAAAGTGAAAGTGATGACTTGGATGAGAGACTAGAAGAAGAATCCGAAGGAAGTGATGGATACTTCTCAGATAAAGTCCCTTCTAACGAGGAGTTTTAATTTTTGTTTATTTTCTTTTGTGTATTTTTTTCAAATAATAAAATACTATATGTCTCTCATTAGTTACAAAACACCAAAATGCCACAAAACCCATTAAATACAAAACGCCAAATATTAAAAACTATTTTTCATGTGTAATTTTTTCTGTGTTAGTTAGTGATTTTATCATCTTGGTCTACAAAACGCCATTAAATATAAAACACCAAACTTGAAAGATGGGATATATTACAACCTTAACAGATAAAGCTAAACAAAATAGTAAATACAGATAGTAACTGAAAAGACCGATACTTTATTACTAGCATTTATTATAATAAAATCCCGCCTAAACTACGCACCAAAAACAACCTAAATACCACTCACTTTACAACATCAACAATAGTTAAAAAAACGAAAGATGGCAAACCTCGTTTCTCGGATATTCAGTATTGTTCTATATGAAGTTTCACTGAATGGATTCTTACCTGAGGTGGGTAACTCTATAAGATTTTGCTGAATGAGATGGAAAAATATTCAGGAAAAAGAGCCTGATGACAGTGATATGTCAATTTGTGTGCTTTGTTCTTGAAGAATGTTTGGATGATAAGAAGGGATCGATCCCAGTGTAAATGCTATTTTGGACTCCATGATGATAATAGCATCCACATACGCTTTGATGTACAACAACATGTCAACAATCAACAATAGATCACACCAAAATACAGGATGCCTATTTTACTGACTGATCAGCTTTGTCTAAAGAAGGGCGTTATGTAGGAAAATCAGCATCTATCTAAGGTATTCAAAGGTTCAAGGCACAAAAACTTCAAGAAGAAGAGACTGATGGCAGTGAAGATTTGGATGAGAAATTGGATCAGCAATTTTTTTTTTCATTTTCTATTTTTTTTTTATTTTTGGGGGGTCATTTTCTGTGGTTTGTTATCTAATTCTCCACTGATAAAATACATTATATCTGTAAAATGTTTATAAAACGCCAAGATGCTACAAACACCAAACGCCTTAAAGTGTGAAAACTGTTGCTATATAAAACGCTAAAATGCCGAAACTTATAATAAAATTACTTTAACCAATTATTATTAGAAACTCCAAAAATTAACTAGACGCCATCAAAACAATGTATAAAACAATGTGCCATCTTTATCTAAATGCCATTAAATACAAAACGCCAAAACTTGGAAAGATGGGACGTGTTACAGCCTTAACAGATGAAGCTGAACAAACAATAACTACAAACAGTAACTGAAACGATGGAAACTTTATTACTAACACTTATTATATTAAAAGCCACGCCATCGTAATTAAATTTATTTATCTTTTATTAAACGCCATAATTACTTGTCATCTTATAGCTTGCATCCTACATGACACGACAAATGATACACAAAAGTACACATAAAAAAATTACTCATGTTTTTAGCGCCAAAAACATATATCTACCTCGTGCCAAAAAAGGTCATTATATAAGTAGAACAGGTAAACAAAGCTTAACACTCCACACATTCACTAAACATGCCACACATTGTCTAAAACGACATACAACTTAAAAAATGGCTCAGGTTATTGCATGAATGTTTAATAGGTCAGAGAGACGTTTTGTCCTAAAGTTCTCTGACAGGAGAAGGGTAAAAGTCAAGATAATCAAGGCCATACTTAGTATGGATGAAGCCATTCAGATGGATATTCTGGCGCTTGGGATTCCAGTGGCCTACGATTGTGAAAGGACTCGAACGGTAATAAGAATATTGAAAAGAAAATTTCCAGTAGATGATGATGTTGACGATACTGATCTACCAAATGTTACCAGTTGGAGTTTGGATGAACAATCAAGAACGGTGAACGTGAGTTATCAACACGGGGTGGATTATTCTTTGACAATGGATGAAATGCTGAACACAGATAGACTACATCTTCTTGAATAACTCTGTGATTTAGCACCTTCGAACGATGCAAGATCCAGCGTTGTGATGGTATTTAAGTACAGGATGCTACAAAGACGAGACGAGATTATGGCGTTATACGCCAATGCATAAGAGGATGATGATGAGTCTGAAGAAAGTGATGAACAAAGCGATGGTTACATCTCTGATGTAATACCATCCACAGAAGACTATTAGTTTATTGTTTGATTTCGTGTTAGTTGTACTCTTTTGAATTACTGTTGAATTATATTGAATTTAAAAACGCCATAAACGCCAATAAATTTACCTTTATAACATATATGGGGTTAATTGAACTGGTGAAATCTACAAAAACACCTAATGAATTTGGGAACGCCATGGACGCAAAGAAGTAGAATTATTAATTTATTTTAATGAATTTGCGAACGGCATAAACGCTAAAATATTTACTATGTAATACAAAAAAAATTAATTCATCGAGGCAAATCTAAAAAAAAAACAATAAAACGCCAGGTAGTTATTGAATCTAACTAAACGCCAAAAAAACTTACAAGCCAAAAATGAAGCGATGTTGTGAGATGCATTGAAAAAAAGAATATAAAAGGAAAAAAAGCTCTTTCACCCTTCATTATATCGCGTGTCACGTATTCGGCCAGGATCAGTCCTCATCGTTTTCACACTTTTAGGCGTTTTCTTCTGATCTTGTGTGTATATATATATATATATATATATATAATATATAAGGGTAAGGTTCATACGAGAACCACCTTTATTGCGAGAACCGCGAGAACCAATGTGAACACAACCTAAAATAGCTAAAATAGCTAAAAAACCTAACCCCCACCCCCCCCCCCCCCAAAAAAAAACCTAACCCCCCCCCCCCACCCCCCCCCCCCAAGCTAAATGCTAAAAACTAAAACCCCCAAAAAACATAAAAAAACTAACCCCCGCCCCCCAAACCTAAACTCCCCTCCCCCACCCCCCCCCCCCCCAAAAAAAAAAACCTAAACCCCCCCCCCCCCCCCCTCAAGCTAAAATGCTAAAAACTAAACCCCCCAAAAAAACCTTAAAAAAAAACGCACAGTTTTTTTTATAATAATTTTTTATGTTAAAATCACTACTTTTAGTAGCCAAAAAAAAAAAAAATTTTGCTACTAAAAGTAGCGATTTTTTTATAAAAAAATATTAAAAAAAAATTGTGTGTTTTTTAGGTATTTTTGGTTGTGTTCACATTGGTTCTCGCGGTTCTCATAATAAAGGGTGGTTCCTAACGGATCTTTGTCCTATATATATATATATATCCGCTAGAAATTGACGAAAAAGATCATCTTATTCATATTGTTTTTATTATAACTCGTTATACAAGGTGACATGTTCTTACATTATGTATTGTATAGTAATTCGATTGTATACCTTGTGTTCTATATATATATATATATATATATATATATATATATAGAAGCACGTATTGAACATAACTCGTAAACTGAAGTTGTGGTTTTTATCCATGAAAAGAAATAAATATGTTTAGACATTACACCTAAAGTGCCATACTCTCTCCCTGAATCGCATTATGAAGTTATTAAAGGTCGTAAAAAGCTAGACCAATTAATCTAATATGACTCGAAAACTAGTTACTTCTCTATTAGTGTTATGAAAATTGCACAGAGAAGATTATTTACAAGGGAAATTGGATAAAACAATTTTTGTTTGTCACACCTCAAATATGATCATGAAGTAGGAATATTATTAAAAGAGTATGAAAGGTTTGAAGTGACTTAATATCCATATATATGAGAAAATAATGAAACTTATGAAGCATGTTTGGTTTAACTCCATTCCTTAAGTGAATGTGGCTATAGATTGATCATTGTGATCATGGAATTAATTGAGGATTTAATGATGGTCAAATTAATAATGATATTGATCATCAGAAATGCAACGATGGTTAAATTAATAATGAGATTGACCACGATATGTGGCAAAATAAGGGAATAATAATTTGAGAATATATGTGGAAATAATGATGGTGATTGATACGCACAAAATGCAACATATAAATCATATCAAATAGGTATAAAAACAACCAATTTTAGTACTAATGTTGGAAAAAGTGTGTTTCTTTTTTACTTTTGATTTTCAGGATTGAAAGATCTTAAACAGACAAAAGGAACAAATTAAGAACGAAAACCAACATAAATACAGAAGAAAGGAAGTTGACACACTATACCGACCCTCCAAGCTTCACCCCAAAGACAAAAATAACAAAACCAGAACCCAAGCACGAGGCCGTGCCAGCCGGGCATGGGGCCATGCCGTAGTCAAGATTCCCATAAGATAAAGACAAACAGAAAACGAAAACGAAAAAGGACACGGGGCCGTGTCTCCTAAGCACGGGCCATGGTCAACTCTCAGATTTGCAAATCTGGGTTCGTATAGCAAGTACAAGGGCCACGGGGCGATGGCGTTTTACACACGGGGCCATATGTGCAGATGGGATGGCAACAACATTAAATGAAAACAGAGAAGGGAAGGACACGGGGCGTTACCTAATGGGCACGGGGCCGTGTAAAGATATTGTTTTCAACTATAAAAGGAGGTACTTGGCTCACTTGCAACTCATCCCTTGGCAAACAACTTCTCTCACACCTGCCACGACTCCACCACCACAATACCACCATCATCCACCACTTTCATATATCATCCATCCTTAGAGTGTGTGTAGTCTCGAGATCCAAGATCGATAGTAAGAGTTTTTTTTTTCAAACAAAGGCCATGCTTAGCTAATCTCTTACATCACTTGGTGAAGACAAAATCTTTTATGTATTACTTTTGATTTCCTAGCTTTGGTAACTTTTTATTTGGGTATCTATTAATGATTTTAATAACTACTTTTTTATATTGAAAGTGAACTTTATTCAATCATTTCTTCATGTTTTGTTGATTCACTCGTTGCTGTCTTTACGGTTTATATAAAGCGCGTTAACTGCCTGGACGGGGGTTGTAAGGGTAGTTGGGTAAAATTTTTGCCTCGTTCAGTGTATAGATCCTGCGAGGACTTGATCCAAGCTTATTAGGACTTCCCTTGAGGCAGATAGCATCAAATGGGGGGAAGTAAGAACGGCTTATGATTCATTATAAATTAACTACCATTAAAACTTTAAACCGGCCTTACGGGACTGTATCCCTGCTGATTCAGACCAATATGGCCGAGGGTAGCGTTGCCTCCAAAAGAGAGACATGCCACATTATGCATTAATAACTTACTTAATTATCTTTCAAATAATCCGGCCTTGCGGGACTCTATCCATGCTGACTCAGACCAATATGGCTGAGGGTAGCATTGCCTCCAAAAGAGGGGCATGCCACTATAACTAAGATAATCTCTTAAAAAACCCAAAGCACGAAAATCATCAAAGGATACATAAATGACGAGTAGGATCCAAGTGATCCTATCTTGTCTATCTCTTTTTATCTGTTTATTTTGTTTCTTTATTTTACTTTTAAAAATCTTTTCTTCAAAACTTAGTTAGATTAGACGTCGATGATATTTCGGTATTAAAAGTTCTTGTGTCCTTGGACGACCTCGGTATCTCACCATCACTATACTATGTCAATGATGGGTGCACTTGCCCTAGCGTGTTGTAGGGAGTGGTAGTTTTATATTATGTTTTATAAATTTAAAGCTTCATAAAAGTGTAAAAAGGTTCTAAAAATACATCGAAAAATCAATACGCTCTGACACACGTCAAGTTTTTGGTGCCGTTGCTGGGGAAACAAGAATTTTAAGAAAGTTTAAAATCGGGGGCCAAATCATTTTTATGCTTTTCTAATTTTTCTTTTTAGTTGTTTCTTCTTTTTCGCCTAGTTTTCTACTTTCTACAAGAGTGACACGGGCCCGTGTGTGATCAACACGGGACCGTGTCACGTCCCTAGTAAACACCAAACTGTTTCTGCCAGATACGAGCTGCAGCACGGGGCCGTGTGACAACCACACAGGGCTGTGTA
>JARYGA010060387.1:0-41140 GCA_030545235.1 Helianthus tuberosus | reverse complement strand
CGCAATAAAGGTGGTTCTCGCATGAACCTTACCCTATATATATATATATATATATATAATATATATGTAGAAACAAGATCAGAAGAAAACGCCTAAAAGTGTGAAAACGATGAGGACTGATCCTGGCCGAATACGTGACACGCGATATAATGAAGGGTGAAAGAGCTTTTTTTTCCTTTTATATTCTTTTTTTCAATGCATCTCACAACACCGCTTCATTTTTTGGCTTGTAAGTTTTTTTGGCGTTTAGTTAGATTCAATAACTACCTGGCGTTTTATTGTTTTTTTTAGATTTGCCTCGATGAATTAATTTTTTTTGTATAACATAGTAAATATTTTAGCGTTTATGCCGTTCGCAAATTCATTAAAATCAATTAATAATTCTACTTCTTTGCGTCCATGGCGTTCCCAAATTCATTAGGTGTTTTTGTAGATTTCACCAGTTCAATTAACCCCATATATGTTATAAAGGTAAATTTATTGGCGTTTATGGCGTTTTTAAATTCAATATAATTCAATAGTATTTCAAAAGAGTACAACTAACACGAAATCAAACAATAAACTAATAGTCTTCTGTGGATGGTATTACATCAGAGATGTAACCATCGCTTTGTTCATCACTTTCTTCAGACTCATCATCATCCTCTTATGCATTGGCGTATAACGCCATAATCTCATCTCGTCTTTGTTGCATCCTGTACTTAAATACCATCACAACGCTGGATCTTGCATCGTTCGAAGGTGCTAAATCACTGAGTTGTTCAAGAAGATGTAGTCTATCTGTGTTCAGCATTTCATCCATTGTCAAAGAATAATCCACCCCGTGTTGATAACTCACGTTCACCGTTCTTGATTGTTCATCCAAACTCCAACTGGTAAATTTTGGTAGATCAGTATCGTCAACATCATCATCTATTGGAAATTTTCTTTTCAATCTTCTTATTACCGTTCGAGTCCTTTCACAATCGTAGGCCACTGGAATCCCAAGCGCCAGAATATCCATCTGAATGGCTTCATCGATACTAAGTATGGCCTTGATTATCTTGACTTTTACCCTTCTCCTGTCAGAGAACTTTAGGACAAAACGTCTCTCTGACCTATCAAACATTCATGCAATAACCTGAGCCATTTTTTAAAGTTGTATGGCGTTTTAGACAATGTGTGGCATGTTTAGTGAATGTGTGGAGTGTTAAGCTTTGTTTACCTGTTCTACTTATATAATGACCTTTTTTGGCACGAGGTAGATATATGTTTTTGGCGCTAAAAACATGAGTAATTTTTTATGTGTATTTTTGTGTATCATTTGTCGTGTCATGTAGGATGCAAGCTATAAGATGACAAGTAATTATGGCGTTTAATAAAAGATAACTAAATTTAATTACGATGGCGTGGCTTTTAATATAATAAGTGTTAGTAATAAAGTTTCCATCGTTTCAGTTACTGTTTGTAGTTACTGTTTGTTCAGCTTCATCTGTTAAGGCTGTAACACGTCCCATCTTTCCAAGTTTTGGCGTTTTGTATTTAATGTCATTTAGATAAAGATGGCACATTGTTTTATACATTGTTTTGATGGCGTCTAGTTAATTTTTGGAGTTTCTAATAATAATTGGTCTAAGTAATTTTATTATAAGTTTCGGCATTTTAGCGTTTTATATAGCAACAGTTTTCACACTTTAAGGCGTTTGGTGTTTGTAGCATCTTGGCGTTTTATAAACATTTTACAGATATAATGTATTTTATTAGTGGAGAATTAGATAACAAACCACAGAAAATGACCCCCCAAAAATAAAAAATAAAAAATAGAAAATGAAAAAAAAATTGCTAATCCAATTTCTCATCCAAATCTTCACTGTCATCAGTCTCTTCTTCTTGAAGTTTTTGTGCCTTGAACCTTTGAATACCTTAGATAGATGCTGATTTTCCTACATAACGCCCTTCTTTAGACAAAGCTGATCAGTCAGTAAAATAGGCATCCTGTATTTTGGTGTGATCTATTGTTGTTTGTTGACATGTTGTTGTACATCAAAGCCTATGTGGGTGCTATTATCATCATGGAGTCCAAAATAGCATTTACATTGGGATTGATCCCTTCTTATCATCCAAACCTTCTTCAAGAACAAAGCACACAAATTGACATATCACTGTCATCAGGCTCTTTTTCCTGAATATTCTTCCATCTCATTCAACAAAATCTTATAGAGTTACCCACCTCAGGTAAGAATCCATTCAGTGAAACTTCATATAGAACAATACTGAATATCCGAGAAACGAGGTTTGCCATCTTTTGTTTTTTTAACTATTGTTGATGTTTTAAAGTGAGTGGTATTTAGGTTGTTTTTGGTGCGTAGTTTAGGCGGGATTTTATTATAATAAATGCTAGTAATAAAGTATCGGTCTTTTCAGTTACTATCCGTATTTACTATTTTGTTTAGCTTTATCTGTTAAGGTTGTAATATATCCCATCTTTCAAGTTTGGTGTTTTATATTTAATGGCGTTTTGTAGACCAAGATGATAAAATACACTAACTAACACAGAAAAAATTGCACATGAAAAATAGTTTTTAATATTTGGCGTTTTGTATTTAATGGCTTTTGTGGCATTTTGGTGTTTTGTAACTAATGAGAGACATATAGTATTTTATTATTTGAAAAAAATACACAAAAGAAAATAAACAAAAATTAAAACTCCTCGTTAGAAGGGACTTTATCTGAGAAGTATCCATCACTTCCTTCGGATTCTTCTTCTAGTCTCTCATCCAAGTCAACACTTTCACTGGCTTCTTATTCTTGAAGATTTTGAAGCCTCCATTTGAACATGTCATGTATCAACGCCAATTTTATGTTCATGTCTGTGTTTAAACATGTGGCGTTGTGTAACTCCTCCAGAAACCCAACCCCCTACTTGGTCACGATGTCTTCAAGCTTGTAGTCTTCATGCGCCATGTTGTCACGTATAACGGTGACCATGTCTGTATCTTCATCAAAATGCCATGATGTGATGACTGGGTCCATTTTTGCATTTTCTTTGCGTGGTCCAAATTTTCTGGTTAATCTTCTCATAACCGTATGTGTTTCATCACATTTGTTATCAAGAGGGATGCCAAGTGATAGGATACCCCTCTGTACCTCTTCTTCCATGTTCAAAATGGCTTTGATTGTTTTAATAAACACTCTTCTTCTGTTGTCAAAATGTATTACGAATCTTCTGATTCTGAGGGTGTATCCCCATGAAATGATGGTTGCCATTTTGGCACTTTGGTTAAATTTGGCGTTTTGGTTAAAGATGGTGTTTTTAGTATGATCAATGGAAGCGATGGTAACTTCGTTTATATAATGATATTTTTGGCGCGTAGTTTAGGAGGGAATTTTTCTAATAAATGTTAATAATTGACTTGTGAGGACCGTGAGTTCAGGTCTTCGAACGCTCTGACCGTATCTTAACACCTACTAACGTGTGCGGAATCCATGAAAGTAGTAGAGAGAATAACATAGAAGACACCGTTAAACATCTTTCTCATTGATATTAGAACAGTTACAACACCTGTAGAAAATTTGGCAGGGCTTCGCCTAGGGTGCACAAAGTTTATACTAAACTAAGACCCAAGTTCCTTTATTTATAGGAGAGGGGCATCCTGATGAAACAATCTATAGCCCATCTAACCAGATAGGGTCTGTCCATCCGTCCGGATGGACTCCATTCGTCCGCATGGATTTATACAATGTACATCACCTATGTTTCATCCCGAATTTCATACAAAACATATAATAAACATTGCAAAGACAATAATAAGATAAACAAAGACTCAATACAAACGAAAGCTATAGACATAGTGCATTCACAGTCTCCCCCTTGGATGTAGCTGTAGTCGTCTTCTTGTATAGTCTTGATCAAGCCTTCCTGTTGCATCTTCTCTCCCTGTACTTCCTTTTCCTTTCTTCTGCTCGTTCTTCCAACACCTGTTTTTGTTTATGCCTTCCTTCGTTGATCCACCATTCACGCCATTCCTTTATACCATCCATCGTCTTAGACCACCTGGGAATCTTACGTTCTTCTGATTCAATCGGAGTTTGATCAGTATCAAAATACCACATTCCCAATCTCCATTTGGCTCTCTGAGCTGCTTCAGCCATCTTTCGATCCATGTTCTCGTTATGGCGTTCTCTTTTTAGAAACTCTTCTAACTCAAGGTCTTTCCAATTCGACTTCCAATAGAGCCCTGAATTTATGTCATTTTCGAAGCATACATTCACTACCTTCTGGTATTGAAAGCCTGCTCTTTATCAGCTGTATAGTGCATTATCTTGTTGAAGAACAAACAATCTATATCCTTCTTAGAACAGTTCACCAACCACACCAGATCAATCAGGAAGATACGCCTGTAAATCATATTCTCGTCACGAAGACTAATCACCGCCTGACATGTTTTTGGATCGTATGCCCAACCCCTGAAGTCTTTGTACAAATCCTGTTCCATCGCCTTCAGTGGCATATTCTTCAAACATCGTGGTCGCTTTACATGCAGGGTGAAGTCTTTTTCTCCAGTCTTTGGATCAATCTTAACTGTTTTGCTTCGGATACTGTAGCTTCCATTCAGGAAATTTATCACGTGCTTGCCCACGAATATAATACCACAATGATGTTTGTAAAATGCAACATATAAATTACATCAAATAAGGCATAAAACTAACCCTTTTTAGTACTAATGTTGGAAAAAGTGTGCTTTTGTCTTCCTTTTGTATTTTCAGGATTAAATGAGCGTAAATGAACAAAAAAAAGCAAATATGGAGTAAAATCTAACATAATTACAAGAAAAGGAATAAACGTGGCATGCCCTACCCCTCGACAGCATCTTCCCAAGCAAAAACAAGTTAACACAAGGCTAACCACGGCCCCATACACAGCGGACACGGGGGCATGGCCAGGTGTTTGCAGAAAGGACAAAGCTATAGAAGCTTCTATTTCCCGACACGGGGGCGTGCCCAGCTCAAAACGGTCGTGGTCAACGTTAAGATTCGCAGAATCCAAGCAAATCTTGATAGTAAAGATACGCTTCTGCACACGGGGTCGTGCCCAGCGGACACGGGGGCGTGTGGAGCTAATGCAGACAAATTGAAATTAATGAAGAAAGAAAAAGTGGATGGAAATGGGGCCGTGCCCAATGGACACGGGGCCGTGTCCGGGCTTCTGTGCAGGCTATAAATAGAGATGATTGGTTCACTTCAAAGGCATCCCTTGGCAAACCACCTCTCTCCCACTTTACCCACACTCCACCACCATCACAACCCACATCCACCACCATCATCCATCATCCATCTTAGAATGTGTGTAGTAGTCTCGGATCCAAGATTGATAGTAAGAGTTCTTGACAATCAAAGGCCATGTTTGCCTAAGTCTCTTACACCACTTGGTAAAGACAAACATTTTGTGTAATACTTTTGATTTTTAATCTTTTCGCACTTTTTATTTTGTTTTGTAATAATGACTTTAATAACTAGTTTCTTATGTTGAAGGTGAAACTTACTTATCATTTGTCCGTGGGGTCTTGGCATAATTTTACTGTCTATATAAAAAAAAGATTTACACCATTCATATCTCTATGGTCTATATAGAGATATGTTGGCTACCTGGTCGGGGGTTAAGGGAATCGTTTGGTAAGGTTCTTGCCTTGTTCAGTGTATAGATCCTGCAAGGACCTGGGTCAAGCTTACTAGGACCTCCTTCAATATCCACTGGTATTGGATGGCGGGGGTGCGAATGGCTTGATCCCCTCATATGTAAACTACTGTTAATACATTAACCCGGCTACTTGGGATTGTATCCCTGCTGACTCAAACCACTTAGCCGAGGGTAACATCACCTTTAAAAGAGGGGCCTACCACATTACGCATTAATAACTTAATTAATTATCTTTCAATATTCCGACCCTTTAGGATTGTATCCTTGCTGACTCAAACTACTTGGTTGAGGGTAACATCACCTTCAAAAGAGGGGCCTATTGCTATAACTAAGATAATCTCTTAAAACGTGCAAAAGTGCGGAAATCATCAAAGGTTACACTAAAGGCGAGTCGGATCCAAGTGATTCATCTTGTCTATCTGTTTTTTTTAATTTATTTTTCAGCATTTTTAGTTTTTATTTTCGTGTTTAAAACATTTTCTAAACTTTTGATTTGATTAGACGTTGAGGATAAACCGGTACTAAAAACTCTTGTGTCCTTGGATGACCTCGGTATCTTACCAACGCTATACTACGCTCGCGATGGGTGCACTTGCCCATATGTGTGTCTAGTGTTAGTAAAATATCGTGTTTTATAAATTTAAAACTTGAATAAAGTGTTAAAAAGAGCTTAAAATATAACCAACATTATATAACACACCGCACACATCAAGTTTTTGGCGCCGATGCCGGGGATACAAGGATTTTAAGAAAGTTAGGAATCAACGGCCTAATTGTTTTTCTTATTTTTATGTTATTTTAGGATTTTTCATAAATTTTCAGCTTCCGCAGAGCTCAGCACGGGGCCGTGCCCGCTGAACACGCACCCGTTCCCAATCTTTGGTACTAGCAATCTTGTTTTAAGTCAGACAGTAGCTGAACACGGGGCTGTGCCCACTAAACACGCCCCGTACCCAAGCTTCAGATACTGAAAACAGAGCCGTAAGATCCCGACGGCAGGGAATTTCTGACGCAATCATGAGTGATACTGGTAATTTTTACTTTCGCTCCTCTTATGGTACGTGGTGTCAAATATGTGGCGGAACTCATGAAGATTTAAAATGTTAATTTTTAAATAACAATCCCCACCATATAGATCCATTGCTTTCCTGTAGCCTTAAGATGGGCGAAAGTAAAAACAATCCCTATCTCTCCCTCGAATGCTCTCAATCATCCCTTCGAGATGAAATGATTCCTGAAGAATCATTTCAAATGGAAGAACTAATTCTCCGATGGATAAAAGAACTTGAGATGGATATAACTAATTCATCTCAAGACAACAATCAAGGAGAATTGTTGAGACCGCATTCGGATTATAATAACATCGTTGCTCCCGAAATCACCTCTAACTCTTGCGAAGACTTGAGCGATAGTCGTCCTTGTGTCGATTGTGCCGTGAAGGACTCCCCATCGGTTTTCACCGATGTATACATAGACCTGAGCGATTCGGCATATACCTTCTTTAACGAGAGCCCGGATAAGAGAAATAAAGGTTGGTTTTGCCCACCGGTATTTAGCATAGGAAGCAACCTTTCAGATAACCTCTTGCGTTCTTGTCTTAAACTAAGGCAACTTAGGTTTCTCAGGCACTTCGGTGTTGTTCCGTCTAGTAAAGATGATGTGTGTAAAATGCAACATATAAATTAAATCAAATGAGGCATAAAACTAACCTTTTTTAGTACTAATGTTGGAAATTGTGTGCTTTTGTCTTTGTTTTGTATTCTCAGGATTAAATGAGCGTAAATGAACAAAAGGAGCAACTATGCAACAAAACCTAACATAATTACAAGAAAAGGAATAAACGTGTCATGCCCGACCCCACGACAGCATCTTCCTAAGCAAAAACAAGTGAACAGAAGGGTGACCACGACCCCATGCCCAGCGGACACGGGGGCGTGGTCAAGTGTCTGCAGAAAGCACAAAGCATAGAAGCTTCTATTTCCTGACACAGGGGCGTGCCCAGCTCAACATGGCCGTGTCAACGCTAAGATTCGCAGAATCCAAACAAATATTGATAGTACAGATACTCTTCTGCACACGGGTCCGTGCCCAGCGGACACGGGGGCGTGTGGAGCTAATGTAGACAAATTGCAATTAATGAAGAAAGAGAAAGTGGATGGACATGGGGCCGTGTCCAGATGCCCAGTACATTAAAATTTTGCTTTTAAACACATTTTTTACACATTCAATTAACCTAAAAACTTATTTTTGGGACACATTGAGGGCAAAGTGTAATTTAAGTGTGGGGGGATGCTAAAACCTTGAATTTTGCAAGTCCTAATAACAAGCCTTACACAAAACTCTATTAGAACCGCTAATCACCCCAAATTTTTCAAAAACTTTTCATTTTTTTACTTGTCTTGGTTTAATTTGGGAATAACAAGTTCTAAAAAGGTTATATTTTTACAAATTTACAACCGATAGCGTCGTGATAAAAAGAACCCACATAAGAAAATTATGAAACGGCATGACAAATCTAGTTAAAATTTGATTATATATACTTGATCACATTATAAACCCATTCCCACAAAAAGTGAGTTTTGAGCCTTTGTTGAGCATACAAATACACATCTTTAGATTAAATGCTCATCTTTCGTTTCTTGTGTGAATAACCGCTTGGTTCCTTACAACTCTAGAACTTGCCATGACGATACATTCCAGTCCTTACCGACTTAAACCCAAGTAAGTAAATGATGGAGGCACTAGGACTAACCCTTTTTTCTTTTCAACACCATTATTTTTCATTTTTTTACCACCTACCCAAAATCCCCCTAGTTAACCCCTTTGAGCCTAAACCTTTCCGTTTCTAAACCCACAAAAAACACCATTTACCCACCAAAACCCTTTTATTTTTAAACCCTTTATTTTAGTAAAAAGCTCGGTCTTCATGTGACATTCCTTATCAAAAAAAAAAAAAAAATGAATGAAGTCTAGCAATAAACAAACAAGTTCCTCAAAAGAAACTTTGTTTGAAAATGCTTCGTTTGTGTTGGTGCAGTTGTCTGTCGACTTCATCTTCGTTCGAGTCTCAGATTGTGAAAGAGCCTGAAGACCGGTAAAGACTGAAGAATGAGAAGACTCGATACTTCAGACTCGTCAACATCCGAGGGGGAGTCTGTTAGTGCTTACGTCTGTCGACTTCGTCTTGTATCGAGTATTATACTAGAATTGAAAGATCAGGGCACGTTATACTAGAAATAGGGTAGGATTTAAGGGTATTTGGTGCCATTGGCCATTCCGTTTGAAGGTGGCCATGTCCGTTTGAAAGGTGTCATGTCACTTTCAAACGGAATGGCTTGGCCTATAAATACTCTTCAAACGAATTCATTTGTAATGTTCTTGTTTCCGACGCCGAGGTGCTGTCGAGGTGTTTCTAGCTTGTAAATTGTTCAAAGATCAATATACGAGACATTTAATAGTGAATCCAAGCTAAATGAAGACCGAATCAATGAATTCCGCCTCTGATTCTGTCTGAGCACTCTTCTGATCGACTCGTTAGGTCGTTTCACGATCCTACAGTTTGAATAAAAGCCACAAAAAACAAAAAGTTTTACGACGACCGACGCTTTTTACGCCTTTCGCCCTTTTTACTAACCACTAACCCAAAACCACCTACCTTTAACCCAAGCCTAACCCTTCCCCAAGTCCTCTTGATATTTACAAAGGTGTATAGTTAAAAAGGAGGAGGATCGATTGCTTGGCAAGCATATGGTAGACGTAAGTTCCATGCCGGTCTCGAGTGTTTCACAAAATACATCTTCGGCCGAGTGTTGAGTGATCTCCCGTGAGGTATGTAAACTTGTATATAAATTGAATTTTAAAAAGGCATGTTATGCCCAAATAAGTAATTCCTCTTATGAAATGTTCAAAATAAATCACAACGAATAGGATTGTAAATAACATAAAAATAAAGCCTAATAAAGATCTTGGATTCCCGACACTCAAGACAAGCCCAAAACTTCTCTCTACCCATTCCATTTGGGAGTGTAAGCCACATTATAAAGAGTTTTGCTTGAGGACAAGCCAAGGTTCAAGTGTGGGGGTATTTGATGTGTGTAAAATGCAACATATAAATTACATCAAATGAGGCATAAAACTAACATTTTTTAGTACTAATGTTGGAAAAAGTGTGCTTTTGTCTTCCTTTTGTATTTTCAGGATTAAATGACCATAAATGAACAAAAGGAGCAATTATTCAGCAAAATCTAACATAATTACAAGAAAAGGAATAAACGTGGCATGCCCGACCCCTCGACAGCATCTTCCCAAGCAAAACCAAGTGAACAGAAGGGTGACCAAGGCCCCGTACCCAGCGGATACGGGGGCGTGGTCAGGTGTCTTCAGAAAGGACAAAGCATAGAAGTTTCTATTTCCTGACACGGGGGCGTGCCCAGCTCAACACGACCGTGGTCAACGCTAAGATTCGCAGAATCCAAGCAAATCTTGATAGTACAGATACGCTTCTACACACGGGGTCGTGCCCAGCGGACACGGGGGTATGTGGAGCTAATGCAGACAAATTGCAATTAATGAAGAAAGAGAAAGTGGATGGACACGGGGTCGTGCCCAATGGACACGGGGCCGTGTCCGGGCTTCTGTGCAGGCTATAAATAGAGGTGCTTGGTTCACTTCAAAGGTATCCCTTGGCAAACCAACTCTCTCACACTTCACCCACACTCCACCACCATCACAACCCACATCCACCACCACCATCATCCATCATAGAGTGTGTGTAGTAGTCTTGGGATCCAAGATTGATAGTAAAAGTTCTTGACAATCAAAGGACATGTTTGCCTAAGTCTCTTACATCACTTGGTTAAAACAAGCATTTAGTGTAATACTTTTGATTTTTAATCTTTTTGCAATTTTTATTTGGTTTTGTATTAATTACTTTAATAACTAGTTTCTTATGTTGAATGTGAAACTTCCTTATCATTTGTCCATGGTGTCTTGGCATTATTTTACTGTCTATATAAAATAAAAGATTTACACCATTCATATCTCTACGGTCTATATAGAGATATGTTGGCTACCTGGTCGGGGGTTAAGGGAATGGTTTGATAAGGTTCTTGCCTTGTTCAATGTATAGATCCCGCAAGGACCTGGGTCAAGCTTACTAGGACCTCCTTCAATACCCACTGGTATTGGATGGAGGGGGTGCGAATGGCTTGATCCCCTCATATGTAAACTACTACTAATACATTAACCCGGCTACTTGGGATTGTATCCCTACTGACTCAAACCACTTAGCCGAGGGTAATGTCACCTTCAAAAGAGGGGACTACCACATTACGCATTAATAACTTATTTAATTATCTTTCAATATTCCGACCCTTTAGGATTGTATCCTTGCTGACTTAAACTACTGGGTTGAGGGTAACGTCACCTTCAAAAGAGGGGCCTACTACTATAACTAAGATAATCTCTTAAAAAGTGCAAAAAGTGCGGAAATCATCAAAGGTTACACTAAAGGCGAGTCGGAATCAAGTGATTCATCTTGTCTATCTGTTTTTTTATTTTATTTTTCAGCATTTTTAGTTTTTATTTTTGTGTTTAAAACTTTTTCTAAACTTTTGGTTTGATTAGACATTGAGGATAAACCGGTACTAAAAGCTCGTGTGTCCTTGGACGACCTCAGTATCTTACCAATGTGTGTCTAGTGTTAGTAAAATATCGTGTTCTATAAATTTAAAACTTGACTAAAGTGTTAAAAAGGGCTGAAAATATAACTAAAATTATATAACACACCGCACACATCAATAGCTGTTGAATATTCTTTGTTTTAACTAATTCTTCAACGTCCCACCACGGCAACGTCTTTAGATCTTTAACATATTCGAAGTATTGAACTCCGAATTCAGTTTTAATAGCTTATACCTTCAAATAATCTAACTAACCCCAAGACAAGATATCTCCAAGAGATTCATCTGGATAGCTTTTGAAGAACTTCAATGGTCTTTTAAACTTACACTCTTCAGACGTCAGTTTGAACCATTTCTTTCTTTCCTCCCTGAGTTCTTCTTTTGACAACTTCTAAGGAATACCTTCTTCACTCAACTTTTCAACAACTATCCTTCTAAGATCCTTTTCATTATGACTTCTGAAAACTCAGCAAATGTGGGAAAATCTGCATCCTGACCAACATAATGCATCGGTACTTCATTGTCAGAATCTGAGCCATCTTAAATAACCACATCGTTGAAGTTGTCAGCTTCATCAACCTTTTCAAACACGTACTCACCATCAGGACCATTATCTTCAATGTCTTTCTTGAAATCAAATGTGAACTTGTCTTCATCATTCAGACCAAGAGCTTCTTTCATCGATTCCCTCGTCCAATTCTCTGCTATCTCCCTTCTTCAAGATCACATTTTAAAAAAATCACCTTAGGAGCAGACGATAATAGATTCACATGTTGAGTACCTGACGACTCCCCCTTAGGACGATCTTCTTCTCTTTCTTCATTCTGAGTATCATCCAGAAAGTCTATATTATGCTGATCAATGGTAGATCTAACAACTAATGCACCACCATTACCAGCCTGGTCATCATCATCTACGTTATAACCATCACTTCTTCTGTGATAATCATCAATGTCTTTCAAATCATCATCCTCTTCATCCTCATCATCATTCTCTTCGTCAACTTTCTCAACTGTCTGAGCTTTCTTTGCTTGCTTAGCTTTCAGTCGACGTCTTTTAACTTCAATTCTCCTTGCATTGTCTTCTCTGCTGTAAGATACGCTCTTTGCTTCACCTACAAGGATGAATTGCTGGGCGAGGACTAGAGCATTTTCAACGTTAACTTCAACATCTGGTTGTTGCTCTCTCTGGCTAGATGATTCAAGAACTTCTTCTTCTGCTATGTTTTTCCCTTTGTCCTTTGCAGCATCGGCAGCTTCCTGAGCATCACGCTATTGTCGTTCCATCCTCCGAGCCTCAGCTCTTCGGATCCCTATCTTATCATAAGCTGCTTGCACATTGATACCAAGTCTATCTTCAATCACAGCATATAACATCTCAAGCTGCTTAGACTTGTTCTCTTTGTCCGCCCTTAAATCTTCTAACTCTTCCTGCATGATTTCTTTTGCATTACTCATTGTTGTATGAGCATCATTCAAATCAACATTTGTAGTAAACAGCTCATCGATCATTTCTTTCAAAGCATTGTTGCCAGCTTCAACGTCCAACAACTTTTCATTCATCGCAAAGATCTTATTCTTGAGTACCACATTCTCCGCTTCAACTTGTTTAAGCTTCTCCTCAGTTTCTGCTTTAGCTTTCTCTAACTCTGCAACCTTCTTCGCTAACTCCTCAACTTTTTCGTCATTAAAGAACGGAATATAACCAACATCATCTAGACTTGTTGGACCACCATCAAGACTAGAGGGAACTTTTGGAAAACCTTGTGGTGTTGGAATTTTCTTTCTTGTGGAGCCTGGTTCTTCAAGAGTCTTTGGCGGTTTTTGCGGAGTTGAGACATTTACCTCAGGAATTGATTCATGTATTGGAGAAGTAGGAGGTGTAGCCATTCTAAATTCACTTTGTACAGGAATCTCCACTTCAACATTTTCAACCCTTTCAACTTCAGGAATCTGTTCAAGAATACCAGATGTGTCTTTCACAACCTTAGCTGTAGTCTTCCTGATTTTCTGCCTTCTTGTAACTTCACCCGTAGGTTGAGCTTTGCGCTTCATCTTTCCTCTGCCTTTAATAATCTTTTCAACTTCAGAAGGAACATATGTGGCATCTTGATGCGCGTTTAAGTGTTATATTTATTAAGTGTATATTTTAAGCCCTTTTAACACTTATTTTTAGCCAAGTTTTAAATTTATAAAACACGATATTTTACTAACACTAAACACACATATGGGCAAGTGCACCCATCGTGAGCGTAGTATAGCGTTGGTAAGATACCGAGGTCGTCCAAGGACACAAGAGCTTTTAATACCGGTTTATCCTCAACGTCTAATCAAAATAAAAAGTTTAGAAAAATGTTTTAAACTAAGAAAAATAAAAACTAACTAAAATGCTGAAAATAAAATAAAAGTAAAAACAGATAGACAAGATGAATCACTTGGTTCCGACTCGTATCTAGTATAACCTTTGATTATTTCCGCACTTTTGCACATAATTAAGAGATTATCTTAGTTATTGTAGTAGGCCCCTCTTTTGAAGGTGACGTTACCCTCACCCCAGTAGTTTGAGTCAGCAAGGATACAATCCTAAAACGGTGGATTATTGGAAGATAATGAATTAAGTTATTAATGCAGTATTGTGGTAGGCCCCGCTTTTGGCGGTGACGTTACCCTCGGCTAAGTAGTCTGAGTCAGCAGGGATACAGTCCTAAATAGCCGGGTTATAGTATTAATAGTAGTTAACTTATGAGGGGATCAAAGAGTTTGGACCCCCGCCATCCAATACCGTGAAGCATCGAAGGAGGTCCTACTAAATTTGACCCAGGTCCATTGCAGGACCTCTAAACGCTGAACAATGGCAAGACCTTTACCAAACCGTTCCCTTAACCCCCGACCAGGTAGCCAACATACCTCCATATAGACCGTGGAGATATGAATGGTGAAAATCTTTGATTTTATATAGACAGTAAAATAATGCCAAGACACCACGGACAAACGATAAGGAAAGATCACCTTCAACATAAGTAACTAGTTATTAAAGTCATTAATACAAAACCAAATAAAAAGTGCAAAAGATTAGAAATAAAAAGTATTATACTAGACACTTTGTCTTCACCAAGTGATGTAAGAGACTTAGGCAAACGTGGCCTTGATTGTCAAGAACTCTTACGATCAATCTTGGATCCCGAGACGACTCACACACTCTACGATGGACAATGGATGATGGTGGTGGATGATGGTGTTGTGATGGTGGTGGGTGGTGGATGAAGTGTGAGAGAGGTGGTGTGCCAAGGGATGAGTTGAAATGAATCCAAGCACTCCTATTTATAGGCTGAACAGAGAGCTGGGCACGGCCCCGTGTCCGCTGGGCACGGCCCCGTGCCTGTCTGACACTCTCTCTCCTCATTAATTGTAATTCGCAATTACAATTAATGCGCCTACTGTACTTTCGACACGCCCCCGTGTTCGCTGGGCACGGCCCGTGGTGGGCAATAGAAGCTTCTATGGATTTGTCTTTTCTGCTGCTTCTTGGGCACGGCCCCGTGCTGGCTGAGCACGGGGCGTGTTCAGTCTTCTGCCTTCTCTATTTTGCTTTGGAAGATGCCGTTGAGGGGTCGGGCAATCCACTTATGTTCCTTTTCTTGTATTTATGTTGGATTTAGCTGTCTTTTTGCTTCTTTTGTGTTTTTGAGCTCATTTAATCCTGAAAATACAAAAGGAAGACAAAAACACTCTTTTTCCAATATTAGTACTTAAAAAGGGTTAGTTTTATGCCTCATTTGATGTACTTTATATGTTGCATTTTACACACATCAAATACCCCCACACTTGAACTTTTGCTTGTCCTCAAGCAAAACTCTTTAATATGTGGCTTACACTCCCAAATGGAATAGGTAGAAGAGAAGGTTTTGGGCTTGTCGTAGAGTGTCGGGATTTCCAAGATTCTTTAGAAAGTTCTATTTTTATTTATTTACAATCCTATTCGTCATGATTTATTTAAAACTTTTCATAATAGAAATTATTTATTTGGGCATAACATGCCTTTTTAAAATTCTATTTATATACAAGTTCACATACCTCACGGGAGAAGTCACTCACACTCGGCCGAAGGTGTATTTTTAGTGAATCACTCGAGAGCGGCATGGAACTTATTCCTACCATAGGCTTGCCAAGCAATCAATCCTCCCCCTTTTTTAACTTTTATACCTTTGTAAATATCAAGAGGACTTTGTGGGTTAAGGGTTAGGCTTGGGTTAATGGTAGGTGGTTGGGATAGTGGTTAGTGGTTAGTAGAAAAGGGCGAAAAGCGTAACAAGTGTCGGTTTTCGTAAGACTTTCTATTTTTGTAACTTTTTTTTTATGAAGCTATTATTCAAACAAAGTTATTTTTGATAAACTTGTTTGTTTATTTTCTTTTGCTTCATCATCAACACATTTTTTTTTTGATCAACTTACGAAGAACCAAACTTGTTACTAAAACAAAGGGTTAAAAATAAAAAGGTTTTGGTGGGTAAAAGGGTTTTTGGTTTGGGTGATGAAATGAAAAGGTTTAGGCTCAAAAGGGCTAACTAGGGGGATTTTTGGGTAGGTGGTAAAAAAAAAGAAAAATAATGGTGTAGAAATAAAAAGGGTTAGTCCTAATGCCTCCATCATTTACTTACTCGGGTTTTAGTTGATAAGGATCGGGAATGTATCGTCAAGGCAAGTTCTAGAGTTGTAAGAACCAAGCGGCTATTCACACAAGAAACGAAAAATGAGCATTTAGTCTAAAGATGTAATTTTGTATGCTCAATAAAGGCTCAAAACTCACTTTTATGGGAATGGGTTTTTATGTGATCAAGTATATATAATCAAATTTTAACTAAGTTTGCCATGCCTTTTCATAATTTTCTTATGTTGGTTCTTTTTATCACTACGCTATCGGTTGTAAATTCGTAAAAATATAACCTTTTTGAAAACTTGAATTTCCCGAGTTAAACCTAGACAAGTAAGAAAAATGAAAATTTTTGAAAAAATTTGGGGTGATTAGCGGTTCCAATAGAGTTTGTGTAATGCTTGTATTTAGGACTTGCAAAATTCAAGGTTTTAGCATCCCCCCACACTTAAATTACACATTGTCCTCAATGTGTCCCAAAAATAAATTTTTAGGTTGATTAGATGTGTAAAATGGTGTTAAAAAGCAAAGATTTATGTTACTGGTAGTCTAGACATGGCCCCGTGTCTACTGGACACGACCCCGTGGCGAACTGCCAGTAACGAAAACTTACAGAAGGTGAACACGGCCCCGTGTCCATTGGACACGGCCCCGTGTCTGACAAAAATCTGCAGGACAGTAGCCAAACAGCAGGTCTGGAAGGTGAGCACGGGGGCGTGTTGGCTGGACACGTCCCCGTGTGGACAGTCTGAAAGCCTGAAAAACAGGTTTCTTCCTCCGGTTTTTCCATCCTGGCCCTATAAGTGCTGAGGCTTAGCATTCCAAGCCTCGTTTTGTACCTGTTTCATCACTTAACACCACACCAAGTAACACAAACATCCTACATTACCATAGTTAATTGTTCCAAGCATAAAGTAGAAAAAGAAAAATGAAACGGAAAATAAAAGAAGTCAAGGAAAGTAAATTGTTCAACATCTGGCACGCAGGCCACCAATTGTTCAAGATTAAAAAGGGACTTAAACCTGTGGGCTCGCCATCAACCTGGTCTTGCTCCTCCAAACTCCCTACTCCATGTCCTCATCGCTATCATCACCCTCATCCCCATGCCCCGCCATATAGTCTCGGATGCTTCCGATATCGTCTTGTATATCATTGATGTTGCGTTCAATAGCTCCTACCCGTTGGTATGTGTTGTTGGTGAGGTTGCAGGTGTTCCTGGTACACATAAGGTTTTCCTGCATAAGATCATGTAAACTTTGAAAGTTAGGAAAACCGCCTCCTTGTGAGGAGGATTGACCCGGATCACCATGGGGTTGATATTGGTAGTGGGGAGGTGGTGCGTGAAGAACTAGGGCCTCCTGTGGGTTCCATGCATAGCCTTGCGTCCTTTGGAAGCTTACCGTTCCGTCTTCTGCCTCATACAGTAAGTTCATGGCTCGGCAAATGTGGTAGTCAACTCGTCCCGACCATAGGCTTCTTTCAAAGGACCTTGGAATTCGCGTGTAATGTTTGAAGAGACGGTACACCCATCCTCCGAAGAAGATGGGCGTTGGAGCGCGAGCAAGGCGGTTGAGATGCATGTTTCGTAACAGGAGATATGGAACATCGAGGGGCTTCTGGTTGTGGATACAGTGAAGGATAATCAAATCTTTCAACCCTACAACGCCGCTACTGTCGTGACGTTGGTTAAGAGAGTAGGTGAGGATCCTGTGAATGTAGCGATAGAGCGGATCCCTTAGCTTCGTACTCTTGGTGCTACGAGGGTTGTAGATTCCTTCACCGATTTGAGCCCATGCGGCTTGTCTTTCATTTTCATCCAAGTCTCGTAATCCCCCGGTATTTTCTTCGTTTCCCGATTCTTCTTCCTGGTACAGTCCTATTATAGCTCCAAACTGTGCCATAGAGATCGAGTACATTGTCCCACCACACCGAAATGCAACTCCTTCATTGTCGAATGGGTCACACCTTGAAGTGAAGTTAAAGGTACTGTAGAACTCCATGGTGCATTGATGCACCGACCGAAGCCTAGTGTTTAATGCCACAGCTAGCGGTCCCGTAATGATGTTGTTGAATCGGTCCAGCTGGTTTACCAAGGTTAACAGGTCCGTGCAAGCTCTCCTGGGGTACTCCTCGTGTCTTGTTTGAAGTATCTCGTACCTTGCTCTTGCATCGAGCTCATTTGCATTGAACCTTGTAAACTTTGCCATCTGAAAGAATACACCAAAAGTTAGCACGAAACAGAAATGTTTTCGGACAAAACTGCAAACAGCGGCCTGGACACGACCCCGTGTCCAGTGGACACGGCCCCGTGTCCAGTGGACACGGCCCCGTGTCCAGGGGTCTGTTACTCAAAAATCCCATTTTTCGACCCGGTTTCGAAAACTTGAAGAGTTTTGGTCCAATAGGTGCGGTTTCCCCCGAAAATGAAACCCTAAGTGCCGTTTTTCCCAAAATATCCCGTTTACCCTATCAATTTTATCTTTTTCGGTTCAAGAACAAGGGTTTGGGGTTTTTGTGAGAAATCGGTTGAATCTATGAACAATACAAGTGTATTTACTTCCCTTAACACTAATCTAACTAAATGCAAACAGATTTAGGCAAAAATTTGAGGTTCGATCCGGATGAACTTCAAGAACCCTAGATTTTTCCCCAAATTTGTGGTGTTTTAACTACATGCAAGTAACTAATCTAACTACTAAGAGTGATAGAATCATACCTTGACGTTGTTAGATCGATAGGAGACGTCGAAATTTTGCGAAAAATCGCCTGGAACCAGAGCTTTTGTGGGGAAACGGGGCGTGTGGAATGAAGAAACTGTTTTGAAAAAGGGGTTTTATCCCGTCTGCAGCGCGAACACGGCCCCGTGTCCAGCGGACACGACCTCGTGTCGAGCAAGTTTTTTTTTTTTTTTTTTTTAGAGTGCTCGTGTGAATGCCCCTTTCTCCCATAAGCTATGGTTAGAAAACTTACCGCTTTGTTTTGTCATCTCAATCGTTCGTAACTTACCAGGCATGGTGTTTTTATTCTTCCACCGTTTGAAGCGAGATCTCTTCTTCCTCATCCTCAATGAATCCTTGATAGAGTTTCAGCCGTTGGCCATTGACTTTAAATGGTGGCCCATTTCGAGATTTAATTTCTACTGCACCGTGTGGAAAAATTTGGGTGATGGAAAAAGGTCCTTACCACCTAGACTTTAATTTACCAGGAAACAATCGAAGTCATGAATTAAACAAAAGAATTAAGTCTCCTACCCGAAATTCATTAGGTTTAATATGTTTGTCATGCAAATTTTTCATTCTTTCCTTATAAATTTCAGAGTTTGAGTATGCATAATTCCTAAGCTCGTCTAATTCATTTAATTGACAAAATCGATTTTTACTAGCAAATTCTAAATCCAAGTTTACATTTTTGATTGCCCAGTAGGCTTTGTGTGCAATTTCTACTGGCAAATGACAACTTTTTCCATAGACTAGCTTATACGGGGTTGTACCTATTGTTGTTTTATAAGCAGTTCGAAAAGCCCATAAAGCATCGTCTAATTTATCTGCCCATTCCTTTTTATTTAACCCAACGGTTTTTTCGAGTATTCGTTTTAAACCTCTATTAGTGACTTCAGCTTGCCCGTTTGTTTGAGGGTGATATGCTGGTGAAACCCGGTGATAGACCCCATATCTTGTTAAAATTTTTTCAAGTTGATGGTTGCAAAAATGGGTACCTCTATCACTTATTAAAGCTTTAGGTGTGCCAAAACGAGAGAATAATTTTTTCAGAAATCTTACCACAACTCTTCCATCATTTGTTGGAAGTGCTTCGGCCTCGGCCCATTTAGACAAGTAATCTACTGCCACAAGTATATATTTGTTTCCTTTCGATGGTGGGAAGGGTCCCATAAAGTCAAGTCCCCACACATAAAAAATTTCACAAACAAGAATGCCATTTTGTGGCATTTCGTTTTTGGAAGAAATATTACCTGTTCTTTGGCAAGCATCACATGTTTTTACAAGATTTTGAGCGTCTTTGTAAATGGTTGGCCAATAAAATCCTGAATCGAATACCTTTCGTGCGGTACTAGCAGCACCATGATGTCCTCCGTATGGACCTTCATGACAATGGCGGAGAATTCTTCGTGCTTCACTACCATGTACGCATCGTCTGACGAGTTGGTCGGCACACATTTTGAAAAGATATGGATCTTCCCAAAAGTAGTGTTTCACATTGGCAAAGAATTTTTTTCTTTGATGATGTGGCCATCCCTTTGCGACTATACCGCTAGCTAGGTAGTTAGCATAGTCGGCGTACCATGGTTCTTCCTTGTATTCCACCATTTCCAGGGACTCAGTTGGAAATTTTTCGTTGATTTGCTCGTCCCTGGTTGCCTCTAAAGCTGGGTCTTCTAAGCGTGAAAGATGATCTGCTGCGGTATTTTCTGCTCCTCTTTTGTCCTTGATTTCAATGTCAAATTCTTGGAGGAGTAGAATCCACCTAATCAAACGTGGTTTTGCGTCTTGCTTCTTGAAGAGATATCGAATGGCTGCATGGTCTGTATAGACTATAGTTTTAGAAAGAACAAGATAAGAACGAAATTTATCAAAAGCAAATACCACAGCTAGTAATTCTTTTTCAGTTGTTGTGTAATTTTCTTGTGCATCATTAAGTGTTTTACTAGCATAATAGATTGGGTGGAAATGCTTTTCTTTTCTTTGTCCCAAGATAGCTCCAACTACAAAGTCACTAGCATCACACATGATTTCGAAAGGAAATTTCCAATCAGGTGCTATCATGATAGGTGCGTTGACTAACATTTCCTTTAGGGTTAGAAATGCTTGATTGCAATCCTTGTCAAAGATGAAAGGAGCATCTTTTTCAAGTAACTTCGTTAGAGGCCTAGAGATTTTAGAAAAGTCTTTGATAAACCGCCTATAGAATCCGGCATGCCCTAGGAAACTTCTGATAGCTCGTAAGGAGGATGGAGGTGGTAATCTAGAAATGGTATCTATTTTGGCTCGATCCACCTCCATTCCTTCGCTTGAGATCTTGTGAGCGAGTACTATTCCCTCCATTACCATGAAATGGCATTTTTCCCAATTAAGGGCGAGGTTAGTTTCCTCACATCGGGATAGCATTCGTTCAAGGTTATCGAGGCATTGGTCATATGAATCCCCAAAGATAGAAAAGTCGTCCATGAAGACTTCCATTGTCTTTTCTATCATGTCATGGAAAATGGCTACCATGCAACGTTGGAATGTTGCTGGGGCATTACATAGACCAAACGGCATGCGTCGATAAGCAAAAGTTCCATAGGGACATGTGAAAGTTGTCTTTTCTTGGTCTTCGGGTGCTATCGGGATTTGAAAGTAACCTGAAAAACCATCCAAGAAACAGTAAAATTTATGACCGGATAATCTTTCTAACATTTGATCAATGAAGGGTAAAGGAAAATGATCCTTCCTTGTTGCTTCATTTAATCGTCTATAATCTATACATACTCTCCATCCTGTGACGGTTCTCGTTGGTATTAGTTCATTCTTTTCGTTAGTTATTACCGTCATACCTCCTTTCTTTGGAACTACTTGGACAGGACTTACCCAAGGGCTATCGGAGATAGGATAGATAAGTCCGTCGTCAAGTAATTTGATGACTTCGTTTTTAACCACTTCTTGAACATTTGGATTTACTCGATGTTGTGGTTGTATGACCGATTTGTAGTCATCATTCATCAAAATTTTGTGTGTGCACATAGAAGGACTAATTCCTTTTATGTCCACAAGTTTCCAAGCTATTGCATTTTTGTGTTTTTTCAAAAGACTAATTAATTTTTCTTTTTCTAAGTTATCTAATTTAGACGAAATAATTACCGGTAAATTACCATCTTTGTCTAGAAAAGCATATTCCAAACCTTTTGGAAGTTCTTTGAGCTCAAGAGGTGGGTCTTTAGGAGACTCCTTATTTGGTTGCTCATTTCGATCAAGAACTTTAAAAGTTTGTTCTATGGCGACCTCTTCTTCAACAAAGTGGTCAATCTCTTCACTTGTATCGGGTGGTTCATCTTCATCTTCAATTAGGGGGTCATTATTGCCGAATGGATATTTCATTGATCGTTCGAGATCGACACTTCTTTTAAATGCCCCTAATTGAAGAGGTAGATTGTTGAACTTCCGGTGTTTCAAAGCTTCGTGAGTTTTTACAAATGGTCGTCCCAACACTAGAGGAGCGTCATCAAGGATGACAAAGTCGGTTGGGATCACCATTTGATTTGCTTGAACCAAGACATCTTCAACTATACCGATTGATTTTATTACCTTCCGATTGGATAGAAAAATGGGTAATTGAAGTGCAGAAAAATCACCAATACTTAATTTTTCGAAAATGTAGTTAGGCATTATGTTAACACAAAGATCTTTATCGATTGTGACATTACTAATAAACGAGTTTTGAAAGAAACATGGAACCGGTGTAATGTTAATTTCAAATGGGTCTTCTTTTATTAGTGAAGTTTGATCATTAGTTAACTTAACACTTACCGTTTCGTCAATTTTAGTGTTAGTGTTTAACTCTTTTAAAAACTTAGCATGAGTGGGTACTAAACAATGATTTTCGAAAGAAGGTGACAAGAGATTAATTTCTTCAAAATTAGACTCTTCTTGAATTTTAACATTGTCGGACTCACCTTTTTCGTTGTTTAACTCATGTGTCGGTTTTTCACTTATTTGTTCTTCCATTTTTACATTTTCAGTTATCTCTTCTTCTTTTTTTAACTCTTCTCTTGCGCGGGACTCCTCTTCCCTTGCGCGAGCTTGTTTTATACATCGATCGATAACTCTAATGTGTTCTAATATCTTATCGGTCACTTCGGTTATAGAAAAAGAATCGGTATTTTCTAAGCTTGAATCCGGTTGTTCGACCCTTTGTTCCTCATAATACTCATATGAAGTCGATGGTTCGCACCATTGTTCTTCATTGTAAGCATATGATGGATAAGGTTCGTAATTTTTTTCTCCATAATACTCATATGAGGTGGGTTGTTCACGCCAAGGTTCCTCATAGTAAGCATACGAAGGTGGTGGCTCATATCTTGGTTCCTCAAAGTATGAGTACGAAGGCTCATACCTTGGTTCATCAAAATATGAGTATGAGGGAGGAGGTTCATACCTTTGGTCTTCATAGGATGTGTATGAAGTTGATGGCTCGTACCTGGGCTCCTCATAGTATGTGTATGAATTGGATGGTTGATGTGAGTGAATATTTTGAACCGAGCGTGCATTACGACAATTAGTGCAATAATTACCCCTATAATCATCCTCATCATAGGTGTAGTTGTAACCTCCTGAGTATTGATCCATAAGGATCACTCAGCAGACCACAACCGAGTCTCGAGATCAGAAAACAAAAAGAAAAACGGAAACAAAGGCTGGACACGGCCCCGTGTTCAGTGAGCACGGCCCCGTGTTTAGGATCTGTATCTGGGCGTTTTAATTAAATTTACTGATTTCGTTGAGCACGGGGCGTGTTCAGTGAGCACGGCCCGTGTTTAAGCTTCTGTTACTGGGTGTTTTTATGAAAATGTGCAGCACGGCCCCGTGTTCAGTGAACACGGCCCCGTATACAGGTTGCTGTAAATGCAAATCCAAACTAAAATGCAGAAAAATGTGCGCGCGTTTTAAAAAGGTTTTGAAAAACTGATTAGGCCGTCGATTTTAAGCTTTCTTAAAATCCTTGTGTCCCCGGCAGCGGCGCCAAAAACTTGATGCGCGTTTAAGTGTTATATTTATTAGGTGTATATTTTAAGCCCTTTTAACACTTATTTTTAGCCAAGTTTTAAATTTATAAAACACGATATTTTACTAACACTAAACACACATATGGGCAAGTGCACCCATCGTGAGCGTAGTATAGCGTTGGTAAGACACCGAGGTCGTCCAAGGACACAAGAGCTTTTAATACCGGTTTATCCTCAACGTCTAATCAAAATAAAAAGTTTAGAAAAATGTTTAAAACTAAGAAAAATAAAAACTAACTAAACTGCTGAAAATAAAATAAAAGTAAAAACAGATAGACAAGATGAATCACTTGGTTCCGACTCGTATCTAGTATAACCTTTGATTATTTCCGCACTTTTGCACATAATTAAGAGATTATCTTAGTTATTGTAGTAGGCTCCTCTTTTGAAAGTGACGTTACCCTCACCCCAGTAGTTTGAGTCAGCAAGGATACAATCCTAAAAGGGTGGATTATTGGAAGATAATGAATTAAGTTATTAATGCAGTATTGTGGTAGGCCCCGCTTTTGGCGGTGACGTTACCCTCGGCTAAGTAGTCTGAGTCAGCAGGGATACAGTCCTAAATAGCCGGGTTATAGTATTAATAGAAGTTAACTTATGAGGGGATCAAAGAGTTTGGACCCCCGCCATCCAATACCGTGAAGCATTGAAGGAGGTCCTACTAAATTTGACCCAGGTCCATTGCAGGACCTCTAAACGCTGAACAATGGCAAGACCTTTATCAAACCGTTCCCTTAACCCCCGACCAGGTAGCCAACATACCTCCATATAGACCGTGGAGATATGAATGGTGAAGATCTTTTATTTTATATAGACAGTAAAATAATGCCAAGACACCACGGACAAACGATAAGGAAAGATCACCTTCAACATAAGTAACTAGTTATTAAAGTCATTAATACAAAACCAAATAAAAAGTGCAAAAGATTAGAAATAAAAAGTGTTATACTAGACACTTTGTCTTCACCAAGTGATGTAAGAGACTTAGGCAAACATGGCCTTGATTGTCAGGAACTCTTACGATCAATCTTGGATCCCGAGACGACTCACACACTCTACGATGGACAATGGATGATGGTGGTGGATGATGGTGTTGTGATGGTGGTGGGTGGTGGATGAAGTGTGAGAGAGGTGGTGTGCCAAGGGATGAGTTGAAATGAATCCAAGCACTCCTATTTATAGGCTGAACAGAGAGCTGGGCACGGCCCCGTGTCCGCTGGGCATGGCCCCGTGCCTGTCTGACACTCTTTCTCCTCATTAATTGTAATTCGCAATTACAATTAATGCGCCTGCTGTACTTTCGACAAGCCCCCGTGTTCGCTGGGCACGACCCGTGGTGGGCAATAGAAGCTTCTATGGGTTTGTCTTTTCTGCTGCTTCTTGGGCACGGCCCCGTGCTGGCTGAGCACGGGGCGTGTTCAGTCTTCTGCCTTCTCTATTTTGCTTTGGAAGATGCCGTTGAGGGGTCGGTGATGTGTGTAAAATGCAACATATAAATTACATCAATTAAGGCATAAAACTAACCCTTTTTAAGTACTAATATTGGAAAAAGAGTGTTTTTGTCTTCCTTTTGTATTTTCAGGATTAAATGAGCTCAAAAACACAAAAGAAGCAAAAAGACAGCTAATTCCAACATAAATACAAAGAAAGGAACACTAGTGGACTGCCCGACCCCTCAACGGCATCTTCCCAAGGAAAATAGAGAAGACAGAAGGCTGAACACGCCCCGTGCTCAGCCAGCACGGGGCCGTGCCCAAGAAGCAGCAGAAAAGACAAACCTATAGAAGCTTCTATTGCCCACCACGGGCCTTGTCCAGCGGACACGGGGGCGTGTCGAAAGTACAGCAGGCGCATTAATTGTAATTGCGAATTACAATTAATGAGGAGAGAGAGTGTCAGACAGGCACGGGGCCGTGCCCAGCGGACACGGGGCCGTGTCCAGCTCTCTGTTCAGCCTATAAATAGGAGTGCTTGGATTCATTTCAACTCATCCCTTGTCACACCACCTCTCTCACACTTCATCCACCACCCACCGCCACCATAACACCATCATCCACCACCATCATCCATTGTCCATCGTAGAGTGTGTAAGTCGTCTCGGGATCCAAGATTGATCGTAAGAGTTCTTGACAATCAAAGCCATGTTTGCCTAAGTCTCTTACATCACTTGGTGAAGACAAAGTGTCTAGTATAATACTTTTTATTTCTAATCTTTTGCACTTTTTATTTGGTTTTGTATTAATGACTTTAATAACTAGTTACTTATGTTGAAGGTGATCTTTCCTTATCGTTTGTCCGTGGTGTCTTGGCATTATTTTACTGTCTATATAAAATAAAGGATTTTCACCATTCATATCTCCACGGTCTATATGGAGGTATGTTGGCTACCTGGTCGGGGGTTAAGGGAACGGTTTGGTAAAGGTCTTGCCATTGTTCAGCGTTTAGAGGTCCTGCAATGGACCTGGGTCAAATTTAGTAGGACCTCCTTCAATGCTTCACGGTATTGGATGGCGGGGGTCCAAACTCTTTGACCCCCTCATAAGTTAACTACTATTAATACTATAACCCGGCTATTTAGGACTGTATCCCTGCTGACTCAGACTACTTAGCCGAGGGTAACGTCGCCGCCAAAAGCAGGTCCTACCACAATACTGCATTAATAACTTAATTAATTATCTTCCAATAATCCACCCCTTTAGGATTGTATCCTTGCTGACTCAAACTACTGGGGTGAGGGTAACGTCACCTTCAAAAGAGGGGCCTACTACAATAAATAAGATAATCTCTTAATTATGTGCAAAAGTGCGGAAATAATCAAAGGTTATACTAGATACGAGTCGGAACCAAGTGATTCATCTTGTCTATCTGTTTTTATTTTTATTTTTATTTTCAGCATTTTAGTTAGTTTTTACTTTTCTTAGTTTAAAACATTTTTCTAAAACTTTTTATTTTGATTAGACGTTGAGGATAAACCGGTACTAAAAGCTCTTGTGTCCTTGGACGACCTCGGTATCTTACCAACGCTATACTACGCTCACGATGGGTGCACTTGCCCATGTGTGTGTTTAGTGTTAGTAAAATATCGTGTTTTATAAATTTAAAACTTGGCTAAAATAAGTGTTAAAAGGGCTTAAAATATACACCTAATATATACGACACTTCACACGCATCAAGTTTTTGGCGCCGTTGCCGGGGATACAAGGATTTTAAGAAAGTTAGGAATCAACGGCCTAATCATTTTTCCTTTTTTTTAATTTTTTAGGATTTTTCTTAGTTTTTCAGCTTCTGCAGAGCCTAGCACGGGCCGTACCCGCTGAACACGCCCCCGTGCTAAATCATTGGAACTGGCAATCCTGTTTTACGTCAGACAGTAAGCTGAACACGGGGCCGTGCTCACCCAACACGCCCCCGTGCCCAAGATTCACTTGCTGAAAACAGAACCGTTAGATCCCGGCGGTTGGTAATTTCTGACATAAACATGAGTGATAGTAATTGTTTTTACTTTCGGCACTCTTATGGTACGTGGTGTCAATTATGTGGTGGCAAACATGAAGAAGTAAAATGCTACTTTCTAAATTATAGGCCCCACTACATGGACCCACCGACTTCTTACAACCTTAAGAGGGGCGAAAGTAAAAATAAGCACTATTTCTCCCTCGAATGTGCCCAGCCAGATATTCTAGGGGAAATGCTCCTTGATGAGTTATTTCAACTAGAAAAGCTAATTCTGAATTGGTTAAAAGAGCTTAGGAAGGATTTTATTGATCCACCCCAAGACAATAACCATAAAGAAATGTTGGAACCGCATTCCGACAACCTCGTTGCTCCCGAAAATACCTTCGTACCTAGCAAAGACTTGGACGATAGTCGTCCCTATGTCGATTGTGCCGTGAAGGACTCCCCATCGACTTCGTTCGGTGCATACATAGACCTGAGCGATTCGGCATACACCTTCTTTAACGAGAGCCCGGAAAAGGGTTGGACTTGTCCACCTAGAATGAAAATAGGAATTACCCTCACCGACAACCTCTTGCGTTCTCGCCTTAGTCTAGGACAATTAAGGTATCTTAGGCACTTTAGGGTTGTTCCAACCAATCAGGAGCCACCCGATGCTAACAAGTTCCTTAAAAACTAGACAACTTCATAAAACAGTCCCTCGACACGGGGCCGTGTCCAGCCAACACGCCCCCGTGTCCATCAAAAGATTCCATTCTGATCAGTACGCCAGAATACGGACAAACTGTGTCAGAACTCCACCTGCACACGGGGCCGTGTCCAGGATGCTGTCATTTTCTATAAATGCAGCCAAGAATTCTGCACATTTGGACCAACTTGGGACAGAGATTTGCAGGAATCTTCTCTCAAACTATCCTAGGTAAGTCTAAAAGAAGGTTCCAACAACCCATCTTGTCCTTTCCTCTTTTAGTCATTTCCTTCTTCTCCATCTTTCTCTAAGAACTACCATTAAAAGTTTGAACTCTTCCAACTTTGTGGTAAGGATCAATGAGTTTTGTTCAAGGAATCTTGGTAAAAACATTTTATGTAACATTGTTTTAAGTTATTAACGACTAGAAAGACCCCACGAGTTTAGAAAATAACTTAAAAATCCAAGTTTCCTTGCTCCAAAATTCTGCAGAAAGATAAACACGGGGCCGTGCTCAGTGAGCACGGGGCCGTGCCCGGTCACTGTTTCATTAAAATAAACTATTTTCAGTTTATTTTTCGTAGGATGTCGAGTGAAAACAGCGAAACATCTTTTGTGCATTCGTCAAACAGCCGAAGAGGAAGGAGACCCTCCATTGAAGCTACACTTGTGCACTATGTGGTAGCATTAAGGGAGGGTCTCGATGAAATGACATCAGTAGAGGAGGTCCTGATCGACCGCATTAACGATCTTACGATGGGACTCGAAAGCAGCTTCCAAGAAATTAACCTCTTGCACCAGAGGTTGAATATTCTTGTAGCACCCCCGATGGAACCAGTCCTCCCTCAACAGGATTGGAACCTGGCACTCGGAATTAACAACCCTACTGGGTGGGAAGATTTGCCAGCGGAACCTCCCATGGAACACCAACAAGAGATCCCGGTGGAAATCGAGACTCCTCAAACCAATGCCAATGAGCCTTCTTTTCTCCTTCCAAGGGAGGTGGAGGAATGGCTCGCAGACATGTGAGGAGAACCGCACCCGGAAGAAGGAGTTCTAAACGGCCTTGTCTAACCAAGATTAATAGTCTCTTGGAAATTTTGCTAATTAAAATAAAGTAAAGGCTAGGACTCCATGGTTTATTATTTCTTTGTTTTATCTAGTTTACTATTAGGACTATGTAAGTTCTCTCTATGATGAAATGAAATGATGGTTTTTAAAGTTTGGATGGTTTTTAATGAATAAAACACACTCATGGTAGTAAGGGATGAAAAGGGGAACGAGAAAAATGACTTCATGCACAAGAACAAGGCAACACGACAATTCTCTCCAATTCAGAAGGATCAACACGGGCCGTGCCCAACCAACCCGGCCCCGTGCTGAACCACCTGCAGAAAAACGCCCAGTTCAGGTAACTGGACACGGGCCGTGTTCACCCGGCACGCCCCCGTGTCCAGACTTCTGTTTCTCTTATTTTAATTTTGTTACTGGCACTTGAACACGGGGCCGTGCCCGGATAACACGGGGCCGTGTTCAGCGCCCAGTAACAGAAAATTTTTGCTTTTTAACACTATTTTACACATCTAATCAACCTAAAAATTTATTTTTGGGACACATTGAGGACAATGTGTAATTTAAGTGTGGGGGGGATGCTAAAACCTTGAATTTTTTGCAAGTCCTAAACACAAGCCTTACACAAAACTCTATTGGAACCGCTAATCACCCCAAAAATTTTTTCAAAAATTTCATTTTTCTTACTTGTCTAGGTTCAATTCGGGAAATTCAAGTTCTCAAAAAGGTTATATTTTTACAAATTTACAACCGATAGCGTAGTGATAAAAAGAACCAACATAAGAAAATTATGAAAGGCATGACAAACTTAGTTAAAATTTGATTATATATACTTGATCACATAAAAACCCATTCCCACAAAAGTGAGTTTTGAGCCTTTATTGAGCATACAATTACATATCATTAGAGTAAATGCTCATTTTTCGTTTCTTGTGTGAATAGCCGCTTGGTTCTTACGACTCTAGAACTTGCCATGACGATACATTCCCGGTCCTTATCAACTTAAACCCGAGTAAGTAAGTGATGGAGGCATTAGGACTAACCCTTTTTATTTCTACACCATTATTTTTCTTTTTCTTTTACCACCTACCCAAAAATCCCCCTAGTTAACCCCTTTGAGCCTAAACCTTTTCATTTCATAACCCAACAACCTTTTACCCACCACAGCCCTTTTTCATTTTAACCCTTTGTTTTAGTAACAAGTTCGGTTTTTCGAAAGGTGATTCAAAAAAAAAAAAAATCTGTTGAGGATGAAGCAAAAATAAACAAACAAGTTCATCAAAAATAACTTTGTTTGAATAAAAGCTTCATCAAAATAAAGAATTACAAAAATAGAAAATCTTACGAAAACCAACACTTGTTACGCTTTTCGCTTTTTTTTTTCTACTAACCACTACCCCAACCACCTACCTTTAACCCAAGCCTAACCCTTAACCCACAAAGTCCTCTTGATATTTACAAAGGTATAAATGTTAAAAAGGATGAGGATTGATTGCTTGGCAAGCTTATGGTAGGAATAAGTTCCATGCCACTCTCGAGTGATTCACTAAAAATACACCTTCGGCCGAGTGTGAGTGATTTCTCCCATGAGGTATGTGAACTTGTATATAAATGAAATTTTAAAAAAGGCATGTTATGCCCAAATAAGTAATTTCTCCTATGAAACGTTCTAAATAAATCATTGCGAATAGGATTGTAAATAAATAAAAGTAAAACCCAAAAAGATCTTGGATATCCCGACACTCTACGACAAGCTCAAAAACCTTCTCTTCTACCTATTCCATTTGGGAGTGTAAGCCACATATTAAAGAGTTTTGCTTGAGGACAAGCAAAAGTTCAAGTGTGGGGGTATTTGATGTGTGTAAAATGCAACATATAAATTACATCAATTAAGGCATAAAACTAACCCTTTTTAAGTACTAATATTGGAAAAAGAGTGTTTTTGTCTTCCTTTTGTATTTTCAGGATTAAATGAGCTCAAAAACACAAAAGAAGCAAAAAGACAGCTAATTCCAACATAAATACAAAGAAAGGAACACTAGTGGACTGCCCGACCCCTCAACGGCATCTTCCCAAGCAAAATAGAGAAGACAGAAGGCTGAACACGCCTCGTGCTCAGCCAGCACGGGGCCGTGCCCAAGAAGCAGCAGAAAAGACAAACATATAGAAGCTTCTATTGCCCACCACGGGCCTTGTCCAGCGGACACGGGGGCGTGTCGAAAGTACAGCAGGCGCATTAATTGTAATTGCGAATTACAATTAATGAGGAGAGAGAGTGTCAGACAGGCACGGGGCCGTGCCCAGGTCTCTGTTCAGCCTATAAATAGGAGTGCTTGGATTCATTTCAACTCATCCCTTGTCACACCACCTCTCTCACACTTCATCCACCACCCACCACCACCATAACACCATCATCCACCACCATCATCCATTGTCCATCGTAGAGTGTGTGAGTCGTCTCGGGATCCAAGATTGATCGTAAGAGTTCTTGACAATCAAGGCCATGTTTGCCTAAGTCTCTTACATCACTTGGTGAAGACAAAGTGTCTAGTATAATACTTTTTATTTCTAATCTTTTGCACTTTTTATCTGGTTTTGTATTAATGACTTTAATAACTAGTTACTTATGTTGAAGGTGATCTTTCCTTATCGTTTGTCCGTGGTGTCTTGGCATTATTTTACTGTCTATATAAAATAAAGGATTTTCACCATTCATATCTCCACGGTCTATATGGAGGTATGTTGGCTACCTGGTCGGGGGTTAAGGGAACGGTTTGGTAAAGGTCTTGCCATTGTTCAGCGTTTAGAGGTCCTGCAATGGACCTGGGTCAAATTTAGTAGGACCTCCTTCAATGCTTCACGGCATTGGATGGCGGGGGTCCAAACTCTTTGACCCCCTCATAAGTTAACTACTATTAATACTATAACCCGGCTATTTAGGACTGTATCCCTGCTGACTCAGACTACTTAGCCGAGGGTAACGTCGCCGCCAAAAGCAGGGCCTACCACAATACTGCATTAATAACTTAATTCATTATCTTCCAATAATCCACCCCTTTAGGATTGTATCCTTGCTAACTCAAACTACTGGGGTGAGGGTAACGTCACCTTCAAAAGAGGGGCCTACTACAATAACTAAGATAATCTCTTAATTATGTGCAAAAGTGCGGAAATAATCAAAGGTTATACTAGATACGAGTCGGAACCAAGTGATTCATCTTGTCTATCTGTTTTTATTTTTATTTTTATTTTCAGCATTTTAGTTAGGTTTTACTCTTCTTAGTTTAAAACATTTTTCTAAAACTTTTTATTTTGATTAGACGTTGAGGATAAACCGGTACTAAAAGCTCTTGTGTCCTTGGACGACCTCGGTATCTTACCAACACTATACTACGCTCACGATGGGTGCACTTGCCCATATGTGTGTTTAGTGTTAGTAAAATATCGTGTTTTATAAATTTAAAACTTGGCTAAAATAAGTGTTAAAAGGGCTTAATATATACACCTAATATATACGACACTTCACACGCATCAGTCGGGCAATCCACTTATGTTCATTTTCTTGTATTTATGTTGGATTTAGCTGTCTTTTTGCTTCTTTTGTGTTTTTGAGCTCATTTAATCCTGAAAATACAAAAGGAAGACAAAAACACTCTTTTTCCAATATTAGTACTTAAAAAGGGTTAGTTTTATGCCTCATTTGATGTAATTTATATGTTGCATTTTACACACATCACATCTTCTTCGTCAGAATCCTTTTTTCTTTCTAGAAGGCCTTTTCAATCTGATCTTGCCACTGACATATGCTATTGGTGCAATCTGAGTTAGAACGATATCACTTTCAGTTTCACTCGAATCTGTATGCACTTCACCTTCAACAAGCGTTTCTTTAAAAGCTTCAATATTCTTACCACTTTTCTCACCACCAGCTAATTCAACAACTTTAGCAGCATCTTGATCAGCTATAATGTTTTCAATTTCATCATAGACAATCTCATAATCACCACCTGTAACATTCACATCTTCAACTTGTACATCATCAGGCTCATCAATCAGATGTGGTGGTGATTTCTTCTTCTTAGGAGTTCTCTTCGGTGCTGCTTTTGGTGTTGTAGCTTTTGGCGTTCTTTGTGTTGGAGTTTTTTTTTCTTCTTTTCATCAAGCTTCACCCACCACTTAGTCTTCTTCGGTTCATACAACTTCATTTTCTCTGTTTCAGATCCCGAATCACTATTATCATGCCTCCATTTATCATCTGCTGGAGCTTGATAATTAGAATTTGCAATAGCAGCAAACTTTCTTTTCAACTTAGGCTCTTAATCCTTTTCAACCCCTCTGTATACATTCAACCTCTTCAAGGTTTCATTATCCATATGATCTAACACCAACTCATCATCATCTGCCTTTAGTAAGTTAGGAATTTGATCGTCTATAGCATCTGCACAAACCTTGGATATTGAAGAAATCTTTCACTTTTAATGTTATCCAACATATGATTGAAAATCATCTGAGAAATGTTGTATAGCCTGTTCAGTATCAAACATGTGATGATGTTCATGATATAATCTGCAGATTCATCGTAAGCACCCTTCCTGTGGCCCAAGGCATGAATTACTAAGTGAACTATAAACTTGTATGGCTTTGGCAACTTTGACTTGGCGTATGCTTGATCGTTCACAAAACCCGTATACCCCATTCTAAACCACAAACCCTTACACAGGCTCTCTGGAATGTGTATTGGATCTTCATCTTTGTCGTTCAGTTCCAAAACCCTTCTAATATCACCAACAGTTATCTTCACAGCAACGTCAATATCTTTATCATTTTCATCTTTCATCTTCACAGCTGAATGTATCGCTTTATCATCTTCCATGTAGTGTGCAGAGTTCCAGAATACCCTAACATGTGACTCGTAACATCTATGCTGATCAGTCAACGCTTTGCATATACGACTTTCCTCGATAAACGGTAAAATCTCCATAAATGGACCCATCTTAGACAATGTTTTATCTAAAGTGCAACATATGTTATGTTTTCTTTTTTGTGAAAATCTGAACTTTTAGCCTGCACATATAACACACGTCATAAGACATTGCATGTATATCGAGAAAATATTGGACTTTGAGAATATTGACCAACACTTAGAAAAATCACAACTTTCATTTACATTCCATCCGAATGAACTTGGTCCGGATGAACTTGGTCCGGATGGACTTGTGACCCGATGTCCAACAATTTAACTGATCCAGATGGGCAATCTCCGGATGGGCATTTTCATCCGGATGAACAATTAACAATAAACAATATCAATTCAACACATTTTAACACTGGATACTATCAATCAAACAATAATTCTTGTCTATCCGTTCGGATGTGTTCATCCGGAACCTCATCCGGATGGCAGAGTTTGATTTGATTTTGGCTTTAAAAAGTTGAGAGAAACGTGGTTTCTCTTCCGGATGTAAAATGGTTCGAATGAACAACAAATGTCTGAATGGCCTTTTTATATCTCAAGTCCATCCATCCGGATGGGTAAGATGACCCGGATGGACTTTTACTTCATACGTCCAGATGGACAAAGTCCATTCGTCCGGATGGACTTTGTTCATTTTTCAAAATTTTCAATTTTTCAAACATTTTCAAACTTTATCAGATTTTAACATCCACTCAAGTATCCAGGTCCAAGTTAATGACCCTAGTTACTCGATTTGCCAACCAAGTCCAAGTTAATGACCTTGGTTGACCCGATTTACAAACCACCTGACATTTTTATTCAAAATTTTTCAACTTTTTCAAAAACCACAAGTTTTAACTTAATGAACTCGTTCAGGTTTTCAGTTTCCCAAACATTTTCAGATTAGCTCCCACCCAGTCTGTTCAGGATCTGCTCTACATCTCAGAATCTGAAGATCAGCTTTCTAACACTGGTTTGTTAAAAATAAAGCAGAAATAAAATATTTTTGTATTTTTACAAACTTTATGTTAAAACACACTTAAAATCTTTTTGAGTTAATCTGAAATGAAACAATAAACTATTTAGAGACATATTTTTGTGAGTTGTGTTACAAGATCGTATCAACTGCCGACAAGTCACTAGTACCGTTGAGCTTACAAACACTTTAAGTTTTAAACGATTCTCCTAGATTGTCAGTATACTGATCCACTTAAATTCTCACACAAAGTTCAACTGATTAGAGATACGGTGTTAATGTTTTAAGCACCTAACTTATCACGTGTCCCACCTCAGAATATACTCTCGAATCCAAATTTACCAAATTCAGTCTTACAGGTGAATATACTATATTGATATCTGTTCTCTGGGTAGTGCGAGACCTTGAGAGCTCAGGTTAGAACTTTTGTTCAGTCAGAGAGATGAAGGCTCGACTTTAGGTGTGTCCTACTTAGGGATCTTCTTTACAACTGTACTAGATATATATCTTTCGATATTTTCTTAATTTTTATGCTGAGGGAAAGCTATTTAAAGCGCATAAAGTATTATACGAGCTCTAGGCCATTGCTGACGCAAAATCAGAAGACCTGGTATAATACCCCAGATATCAAACAGTATAAAGACCTAGTATCTCCGAATTAGGCAATCTTTCAAACAAGATTTCGGGGGTTACCCATATATCCGAGAGATGTTCCCCACGAGATAAGCAACAAAATGATTTTATGTTTATATCCCGAATATAATACTAAATGTCTAAAACCTACTAACACATCATCAGTGAGGCCGTTTAACGCTTTTTCACTTTCCAAATCTTTAGCGTACTGTGACAGTCTAGCTGATATACTATCATTTCCTCTTTTTACATTAACTTTTTTTGTCTTTTTCTATGTTTTTGTATTTTTTTCATTTTTAAATGTTTTTTTTTATATTTTACTACAATTTCTCCCCCTAAAATGCAAAACATTTAAAAGAAAAATTGACAAACCAACGCAGATGCTTCTCAACGTCCTCTGCTTTGGATTCTCCATCAACACCAACTATTTCTCCCCCTGACGACAAAAGCCACATACCGTTTAGTTTTAAAAGATATTTAAAACGTGATTGATCAAACGGTTTAGTATGCAGGTCAGCTTTCTGTTCGTCAGTGTGGATTTTTTCAACTATAATCAACTTCTTTTCGTAACAGTCACAAATGAAGTGATATCGAATTTCAATATGTTTAGTTTTAGCATGATGAACAGTGTTTTTGGTGATATTTATAGGAGCCTCATTATCTACAAAGATATAGGCGAGTTAAGAAATTACAAACCATAGTCTCTCATCTGCTGTTGAATCCACAATAACTGTGAACAACAACTGCTAGCCGAGACATACTCAGCTTCGCATGTAGAGAGAGCTACCGTGGTCTATTTCTTACACTACCAGGTTACCAGACAAGTTCCGAAGAACTGGCAGCCGGCCGTTGTAGACTTCGCATTGATTTTACAGCAGCCGTAATCTGAATCGGAGTAGCCCTCAAGATTGAAGTCGCCAGCTTTAGGATACCACAAGCCTAAGCTCGGAGTTCCTTTCAGGTATCATAAGATCCACTTGACGATGATCAGATGAGAAGCTCTCGGACTTGATTGGTAGCGTGCCGTGAGGCATGTTGGGTACATTATATCAGGTCTCGACGCCGTTAAGTACATGAGTGAACCAATCATCGACCGGTACAAGGTTTCATCAACCTTTTCTCCTATGAGATTTGGATTGATGCCATGGTTGGTTGCTAATTGGGTAGACATTGCAGAGGTTCCCGTCATGCTGAATTTCTCTAACACATCGTGAACGTACTTTGTTAGATGAATGAAAATCCCTCATGGTAGTTGATCGACCTGCAAGCCGAGGAAGAACTTCATCTCTCCCATTGAGCTCATCTCGAACTTCTGCTTTATAACTTTTTCAAATTCTTTGCAGAGATCATCGTTGGTAGACCCAAATATAATATCGTCAACATATATTTGAACTATCAGAAGATGACCACTAGCTTCCCGTGTAAAAAGAGTTGCATCTACATTCCCTCGTGTGAAGCTGTTCGACAACAGGTGCTGAGAAAGTGTCTCATACAAGGCTCTCGGGGCCTGATACAACCCGTATAAGGCTTTATCTAGGAGGTAGACCTTATCTTTGTGGATAGGTCAGTGAAGCCCGGTGGCTGACTGACATACACCTCTTCTTTCACTTTTCCGTATAAGAATACTGACTTGACATCTAACTGATACACCTTGAAACCCTTCCATGATGCAAAAGCGAGAAAGATTCGAATCGCCTCTAGTCGAGCAACATGGGCATATACTTCGGTGAAATGAATTCCCTCTTGCTGACTAAAACCCTGAACGACTAGGTGAGCTTTGTTGCACACAACCACTCCTCTATCATCTCTTTTGCAGTTAAAGACCCACTTTGTATTTATCTTTCTTTGGCCGTCGGGTAAATATACTAGCTTCAAAACCCCAGGCTTCTCAAATTGACCGAGCTCTTCTTGCATCACATTGACCCACGACTCTGTCAGTGCTTCCTTGTAACTCTTAGGCTCTACCTGCGAAATAAAACACTTGAGAGAAAAATCGTTTTGCAAAGGAGAAATCTTAGAATAAAAACACGAAAGGTCCTGATCAATTTGGCGTCTGGTTCGAACACCAGTTTGAAGCTCTCCTATGATAAACTCCTCGGGGTGATAGGAAAGTGTTTGTGGCATCACTTCATCGGAAACTATCACCTCGTTCTCTAGATTTGTAACATTCTGTTCCACATCTTGAGTGACTTCGTTTGTCTGATCATCAAATTGGATCTGCTCCCCCTCAGAGTCAGTATCTCCCTGATCAAATGTGGGACTCTCTGAATCTGAATCATTTGTGTTGTCGAACACTGTGGCTGGAGCATTTTCTGCTGGAGCAACTGTTTCTGTGGTCTGAGTTTGAGCATCGTTCTGAGTGTGACAAGGGCCAGCTTCTGAATCATGAGAACAACCTGATTGATTATCAGTAACCACCATTGGTCTTGGCACTTGTTCTTGTGAGGACGACAAATGTTGCTGATACAACTTTACCAATTCATCATCTGACGGTTCCTCTGGATGCTCGAATGAATTCCACAACCCCTCGTAGTCGAACATCCACACATCACCAGGTTTTTGTACACGCATTGTATACCCCTGGCAGTCAACATGTTGAGCTTCAATTACACGTTTGAGACTTGGTAGATATACTCGTCTAAATGGACTAGCATATCCAACAAAGAATCCTTCCAAACATTTCGTCCCGAATTTGCCAACTGGATCTATAACTATACACGGCGAACTAAAAGGTTCAAGATACTCCAGATTTGGCTTCCGATTCATCCGCAACTCAAAACATGTTTTATTGTGTGGTTTGACTGTCAACACTCTGTTTAGGGTGTAGCATGCGGAGGCTACTGCTTCGCTACAGAAGCTCACAGGGAGCTTTGAATCTGATAGTGCGAGCAGCCTCAATCAGCGTCTGATTATTCCGTTCTGCTACTCCATTTTGTTGCGGAGTATACGGAGCGCTGAATTCGTGTAAAATACCCTTTTCTTCATAAAATTCTGCCATTCTGCTATTTTTGAATTCCGTACCATTGTCGCTTTTGATTCGTCTAATCAGAAATTTAAACAGATTCTCCAGCTTCCTGAACAGCTTTATCAAACTCGTGAAAACATCATCTTTTGTCTCCAGAAACAATACCCAAGAAAATCTCGAATAATCATCCGTTACAGCGAGGCAATACAGATCTCCTGATATGCTTTTTATGTTTACAGGACCAAAGAGATCCATGTGTAGCCTCTCTAGTGGCTTTTTGATCGAGTTTAGAAGTTTCCTCATGTAACAACCAGACTTTCCGGGTCATTACTTGTATCTGTCTTGCTTAATTACTTGTACTCCCGAGATTTCGATTATCGCTAAAGGGTATAAACTATATTTTACGCATACTAAACGCAGTTTTAAACGCATGATTACGACGCTTATTCAAAACGCAGTTATTGCATTTAACGCAGCTTATAACGCATACTATTTACACACATTTTATCGCGTGTTTAGACTAAACACTATCGCAACGCTAACGCAACGCAAACTCAACGCAACTCGAAACGCAGATTTACTTTTATGCATCTTAGTTATTTGTGTGATTATTTATTCTATGTTATGTAGTTATCTCTACGCAACGCTTATACGCTCAACGCTTACTCGCAACTCGTTTAAACGCGACGCAACGCTTAACAAACGAACCGAAAGTTGGAAAACTAAATCGCCCAACACGGCTGTCCGAATGGAAATCCGGTCGAATGGACATCCGTTCGGATGCCATCCGAACGAGATGCCATCTGACTGAACTCACTCCTCCACCGCCTTAACTCTCCCCTCACACTATAAATAGTGCCCGTACACGTCCCTCTCACTGATTTGACATCTCCATCCGACCAGCACATACTCAAGTCACTCCAAGTCACTTTTCTCTCTATTCAAGGCTATTTCGTAAGTGTTTCTCCTCAAATATTGTACAATCATCATCACTACACACTTCTACATCATCTTCTCCATCAAAATCACACATTTTCATCTCGAAATCGCTTGATTTGGACTCCTTGAAGTTGGTTCTCACTCGATTTCATATGCAAACTGTTGTGTGACATCATCTCATCAAGATTAGTTCAGATCTAAAGGATTTCCACACTTTTAACTAAATCTCAACAAGATTTCAACACTTTTCTACTGATTTCAAACTTTTCTTCAACATTCTACACAAAACCGATGGAATCCATACTCATTCAGACTCTCTACTCACTTCCTAGTTGAGAGTCGGCTTGAAAACGGATTTCCACCGGAGAGATGGCCGATTAACGAGTAAGAGATGAAACTTCATCAAGAACGGTGAGTCCGATCAAATGGGGTGGTTCCTATCCATTCGAGTGAGCTAGGCTTGATGTGTTTCCATTGTTTGACACGTCGTCACGCCGTCCTCGTTAACTCCGTAAAACTTCAAACTCTTAACTTAGAAAATTTTAACAAGTTTTCAAACAAACAGACCAGTCACTCGAATGATCATCCGATCAGATGACCATCCGATCGAATGACCATTCGGACAGGTGACCTGTCCCTTATAATATTTCTTGTTCAAAACGATTTGACCAAACTTCAAACTACAAATTTCTCGATCGAATAGCCATCCGATCGAATGGTCGTACGTCCGGATGACCATCCGACCGGATGACTTGGCACCCATACTTTACATTGTTTAACCGCTACAACGAAAACTTCAAATTTTTCAAAACGATTCACAAACACCCACACATCATTCGAATGGCCATCCGTTCGGATCACCATCCGAACACTTAACACTCTGACATTCTGTTTACACGTTGTTCAACGCTTACGCTACTGTTCTATGCTCAGGCTAACTCCAACGCGCTCCCTTCAATCCAATCGAGGCTGTGTTTATTTGTTGAACACACACAGTGAGTATACTCGAACCCATTTTTTTGACGCACTTTTGGGTGTTACATACGTTCTCTATCAAAACACAACAACACACAACGCAAACACTTTTAACGCTAACCTCTCCCGCATGTTATACGTGATCTATGAAGGCTTGTTACTATGCTTAGACAGTGTTACACGGTATCACCTCAAGCAACGATAGTACTATAGTTTGTACTTAGAACCTGTCGTGGACAAGGGTTGCTAGGGATCACATCACTTTACTTCACGTGTCCGCTAGACGTGTGTCGCGCATACTCTACAACGCAATCTCGTGGTTAAGTGTGAACATAGTTTTGATAGTTACTTGCTTCGCCCGTTACGTGATACATGCTGGTTATGCGTAAAACGCTTTCTCTACTCTATGATATGCAAACTTGTGTACTCACCTTTACATTTTATGTATTGACTTTATTTTAACGTATGTGACAGGTTGATAGGATGCTTGGCTTGCTGAAATGAGTAGGAAGTCTAGAAACTCCACTAAATAAATCTGAGTTGTCAGAACAGTGTTTTGTTTATGAGACTGATATTTGTAATTATTGTTTTGCTTTATATTTTGATGATATGGGACATTAAACGTTAAATATATTGACATTAATAGTTGTTATGGATTCTCGTGAACAATCTGTTTCGCTCAGTGCCACGCCTCGATG
>JARYGA010060386.1:53382-109291 GCA_030545235.1 Helianthus tuberosus | reverse complement strand
AAGTTTGTGGGTTTTTCACCGGCTTTGCCTCCCTGCCCCCGTATTTTCACGATGTTGCAATTTTAGCACATTGACTTTAATACCTTCAAAGTTTTATAAAATGGAAAATTTAGTCCCTAAACATTCTACTTTGAATTTCCAAAACCACTACCTCATCTTTCAAACTTTGTCAGCACCAACCATCTACTTTGATTTTCCACCATCACCCCTTTAGCTCTTACACAGTTACGCCACCAACCCTCTTCTTTTACATTTCCACCAACACCCCCTCATCTTTTACACATTTTCGCCACCACCTCTATACTTTTACACTTTGTCTTTTTTAGACTTTGTTTTTTTACCCCTTGCACTATTACTCCATTTTTACACCCGCCTAACTTTGAAAAATTGCAATTGTAACCCCTAGACTACAACTCATACTTTTGCAAATGCCAATGTATTGTGTTTTACGAAATGTCTTAGGCATAGTGTTTAACACTTTCTGTCTACCTTTGAGTTTTACACTTTTTTGTTATTGTCTTTTACGCACTACGTTTACGAATCGTGTTTTATCTTACTATATGTTTCCACCCATCGCGCGGCGGGCAAAATACTAGTATATTCTTGTGGTACCCGAGGAAAATCCACAGTCATCCTGATCCGGCACTTCACCGTTTTTTTTTTGTTTACTTGTCAAATTTCAGGACGAAATTTCTTTCAAGTTGGGGATGATGTGACAACCCGAGTTTTCAAGATCCTTACTCAACACGTTATTCGTTTCGCAAAGTGTTTAGTATATAATTAATGTAACTTGTTTCAATATAACTTATTCACGTTTGGTATATGATTAAGGTGTTGCACTATTGTGTGGTTATTTAATGAAAGTTCATGAAATGTTTAAGTCTGCATAGTCCTATCACATACATCTCCTGTTTGACGAAACTTTGGACCCCCGTTGCAAACCGAACTCGACGAAACATAGTTATGTTTCGTCATCACCTCCACCCAACGAAACTTAGGGAGTTTCATCGCCCCTTTGATGTTTCGTCGTCACCGTATGGGCTTGAGGCCCAGGTGAGGCCCAAGCATGAATCAGTTTTATAAATCACCTTTAACTGCATGTAACGTGTATAATAGCGAAACCCTAGATCCTCTCTAAGTCGGCGACGGCAACATTCTCTCCTCTTTCGAAGATCTTCGTGACTTCATCTCAATTCTATCGGTGAGTCCGATATACCATGGATTGATTTAATTTCCTGTTGCCTAAGCATTAGATTGAGTGAACCGATTTCGTTATGACCTACGGGTTATCTGATATGATTGCATGGTATTAGAAGCTGGATGATCAACGGTTAGGACTAGCGTATAAGTGCGAATAGCAGCGATGATCTAGACTGTATGATGCTTGAGAACTGTTGTGTTTGTATGAATAATGATCGACTCGCTACTAGGGTTCTTGATATGTTATTGTTTAAACCGGTAGATTAGAACACACATGTTATTAATCTGATATTTTGTAATCGGTCATGTTCACTGCGCAATGTTGATGATTCTGTTTCTGTATATCATGTTGGCTGTGTGAAGTCATGAACAAAACGAAACTGGAAGTGTTAGGGTTGCCGTTAACCGCGATGAAACACTCTGAGGATTCGTCACCCCTTGTATCGACGAAACATCTCATTGTTTCGTCGGCTGGAGTTTCGCCGTCTAGATGATAGATCAAACTGTGGTTGGTACTTGAATTATATGAATGACTTTTGGCGAAACCTTTGTTACTGCTTGTTAATAATATAGACATCGACTGCTTGTTAATGACATAAACAATCGACTGAGGAAACATGATTTGGTTGTTATCATAGGAAACTTGGTGTGTGATTGAAATCAGTATTGGAGAGTGTGAGAATAAATGACATCGGTCAAAGTCCGAGACTTCTTCCGTATCATTATTCTTGTCACTATAGGTCTTAACACATGACAAATTTCCCTGTGGTTTCTGTGCACTGACTTCCATAATTATGTAGGCCTCCATAATTACGTAATCCCTTGCACAGTCCGCACAGTTCATTTCATAATGTGTAGTGGAAAAAAAAATCAACTGAATAAACATGAAGCGACTTGACTAGATCACCAAAGGATCTTTTTAACTAAATCAACGAACGATCTTTTTAATTAGATCAACATATGATCTTCTTAACTAGACCGTCGTACGATCTCCTTAAATAGACCACTTAAGGGATCTTTTCAATTATATCATCACATGATATTTCTAATCAGATTTTCAAAAATCAATCTGTTTAACCAGACCACTCAAGGGGTCCAATTTTAGGATAGTACTTTAAAACCCAAGGGACTCGACTATGACGTAGAAGTCCATTAAGGATTTAAGATAGTAACTTTGGATATCCTATTATGAATCTCTCATATGAAATATAAAAGACTCTACGAGGATTTGGATGGATCACATACAACCACAAAACATGTAAGAAAACACATAAGCACATAATTAGTTAACTTGATTCTTTAATTTGTTGTCTTTGGGCATGGATATTTAAAGCACACTAGAAATCCAATCCATGAATTTCATTTGGTACTTTAATCATTTCCAAGGATTCATCTAAAAAGATAGAAGGATTCTCAATAAGAGTTTGGCTTTGTTTCTTAAAAGAAACAAGTGTTTAAGGTTCTTGGAGAGATCACAAGTGATCATAAAATGACAGAACCATACGAGTAGTTTGTCTTTGGGTTGACATCATAAGGTTGTATCAAACATTCACACAATTGTATCAGTTTTGCAAAAATAAAAACGACGAATTTTTATTTATATAACAACTGACTTGTCTTTAAACATCATAAGATAACAACCAAGGAAATAACAAAACACTAATTGTTCACTGCTGCATCGTTGTTCATGTTTGCCCCATTGATGTTGAACACTCGTCCACGCGCTGGAGGTGCGTTAACAAGTCTTGGGCAATTGTTCCTGTAGTGGGTAAGGTCACCACAGTTATAACATGACCCCGGAGGGAACCGTGCTTGAACAACAGCAGGGTTTGCAGCAGCTTGATTTGCATAACGACACACATTTATCAAATGTCCCAACCGTCCACAGTGGGTACATTTGTGACACTGCTCTTGCGCTAAATGATGACGGTTGCACTTGTTGCACAAAGGTGCAGTACCAACATAGTTTTGCCTTTTGCGAGGTTGTGCTGGTTGGTTTGCTGCAACCTGTTTGTCTTGAGCAGTTACAGCGCAGTTCTGAGAGGCTTTGCGCTTCTTCTTCTTGGACACCTCAGCATTTTCTTCCTTTGGTTCCACATGAGCAGTCTTGTCAGATGGTCTTGGGTCGCCCTTCCGAAACAGCTTTTTCTTTCTGATGTGAGATTCAGTCAGAGTGGCAGACAGTTCAATGGCTTGTCTGACAGTAGTAGGGTTACTGCCAGTAACGATATCCTGAACTAGATCAGGAAGACCATCAGTATATTTCTCGATCGCCTTATCCACAGGAGTAACCATTGCAGGGCACAAAAGGCTCAATTCTTCAAAACGGTCAGTATAGGCTCGATGCTCGCCACTGTCTTGCTTCAAATCATCAAACTCCCTCTCCAAAGCTCGCAGTTCATGACGAGGGCAAAACTCCTTCATCATAAGAGCCCTAAGCTCAGCCCAAGTCTGTGCTAATGCAACCTCAGCACCGCGGTCTCTCATCACCCCGTTCCACCATGTAAGAGCCCTCTTCTGAAACACACTTGAAGAAAACTCGACCTTACGATTTTCAGGACACAGAACATGACGGAAGGTATTCTCAATGCTCTCGAACCACTGAAGAAGCCCAGTTGCTCCCTCAGAACCACTAAACTTGAGTGGTTTGGCCGAGTTGAAACTCTTGAAATTGCATGGAGCATTGTTGTTGTTGATGGCTTGCATCATTTGAGCATAAAGATTAGGGAAAGCAACAGCCATTTGCTGTGCGATGATTCCCGCCAGTTCGGCATTTTCCATCTGATTGTCGCGTCGAGGAGGCATTCTAAAAGAGGAAACATGAAAGGAAACGAGTGAGAGAATTAGACGAAAAGAATGAGATGAAACAAAACTGATGAAAGCAAGGATAGTGGTCATTTGTTTGTTACTACAAAGCAACAAACGACCCCGGTGATTAATCAAAGTAAATAGGTCAAAAATAATGTATCGCGAAGACATGCTCGCCTATAAGTGAACACTCATCCCAAGAATTCCCAGGTAAGCACAACTGGTCTCGCGTCTGTTGAGATATATACGAAGTGCTTGCCTAGACAGAAAACCCAGAATACAGGCATTCACCCTTCCAGTTTGCACGTGTTCACATTATTTAAAACCCAAAACCTTGACGAGATTTTGAAAACTTAAAGGGGTTCAAAACCTTATAATAGAGAGTTCAAAACCTAGTAATCAATCATCCTAGAACAGATGATTAGTTTTCAAAGCGGTTTTGAATTTTTTTTTTTTTTTTTTGTTCTTGTTGTGGTCGTCGCCTAAGGATAGGTGACGGTATTGTTTTATGACTAAACGCAAGTAAACTCGCGTTAGGGTCCTAAGAAGGTTATAGACTAGGTCAAAGTATTACTAATAACCTAATTCCCTATAACCATTGGCTCTGATACCATCTTTTCTGTCACACCCCGACCACGTAGAACATACAAAACGTGGCGGAACTGTCGGGGAGTGTTGTAACAGAATTAATCGTTTCAAATCCATGGCAATTAAAGTTTCGTTTTTAAATAATCAATTATGAGAGTTTACATTGTTTAAACAAGAAACAAAGGTACATAACATAAGTTAACTAGTTATTGTCTCGTTTTAAGTTGCTAAGGCACGAGTCCATCCTAAATGTAGCATGTATCAACAGTCATTGCAAAGCAGTACCTGAAACATGTGTAAAAACGAGGTCAGCAAAGAAATGCTGGCGAATACATTGGTTTTGTAGGAGTGTCGAAATCATGGCTAGTTTAGACGTTGCAATACTTTATTTAAAAACCTTGTTTTGAAAAGAGTATAATATTGCAACTTAATTAACCAACTCAAATTAAGCGGGTTATAATTTGTAAAACCTTGTAGCCATGACTCTTAACCCAAAAACATTTGTTTTAGTAAATTATTTGGAAAACAATGATAAGTTCTAATGATATGTATAAATAAGAGAATAATGCATGATTAAATGAATAACTATGTAAAATGAGTTTGTATAAGATATGTTGTTTGTAAAACAATGTCTTGTGAAAAGTATGTTATTTGTATAAATGTTATATATCTCAAACCGAAATGATTCAAATAACGTTACAGTATGTAATACCATACAAGCACTTATATATAGGAAGTACCAGCGGCGTATCCACCATGCTTGTATCATATTACACACGCATCGTTACTTAATCACTTAATCAAACTAAACCAAATCGATAGATAGATAGTACATTAAATATACCTTCGTTGTTTAAAAGATTAGATTTAGATAGTATAGTACAAGTATACTTCGGATTTATAGATAACATATCAAAATATGCTTTGGATGTGATAAATAACATATTAAACTATGTTTTTGTTTAGTAGATAACATATCAAAATATGCTTTGGATGATTAACAAAATATATGTTGGTTTGTACAATACCACACATGAGAGTATATCAAAATATACTTTAATAGTGTGATTTGAGAATTCAATCAGACCTGGTGCATCAAGATACACCTTTGAGACTATAGAAATACCACAAAGGCAATTCCTATTTGGATGGAGCAACAAATTGGTTTCAGACATTCCATGCCAACAGGAATGGGGTGTCAAATCCTATAGCGCTATATCATACTAACAATCGGTCTGGTGAACATAAAATAAGTACAATTCAACAATTTATTTTATGTTCTTTGAGAAAACAATGTTTAAATCATAGATAGTCATTCAATTTGTCAATAGATATGTAATAACATGTATAATCAATTATACTTTTGGAAAACACGAAAGTAACAGATAGGTACACATGCTTCACCCCAAAACAGTTTGGAAAACAGTAAAATAGGGGAATAATGTACTCGCCTGAGATTGCTCAGATGTCTAAAGATAATCACCAAGTAATGCTAGAGATCTCGGAATATCAAACGGCACCTAATATAGGTAACTACATTAATAAACCGGACCTAAATCGGAGGATTTAGATAGAATGAGGGTTCGTAAACCAAACGAGTATAGAGACTCGTGTCATATGGTTTAACAAAGCCGACATACTAAATGAAACCTAACCTAATTGTTTTCGACCCATTACGACCCGTTTAGGTAGCTTATGCTACTTTAACGCGTCGTGCGCGTGAAACGCGTTCGGACCGTCTAACTAGTCCTATGACAAGTATTATATGCCTAAACATGTTACAAAATCAGTTACGTGACAAAAGTTTAGGTTACATATGCTTAATTACCAATTATACATGAAAAGGGGATTCTGGTAATTTACCTAAGGCATATAAACTACCTATCATACAACTACTTAAACGATGTGACCATAGGGTATAACCTCGGAAGGTTATTCCCTACCTACTATGGTCACCTAATGTGTTTGGTCAGATCCTAATGATCGACCAAATGGGTCGGGTTCGAGGTATAAGCGATTTATTAGATCGCTTACCCTACGACCCTAGACAACGTGGTAATCAGTAGGCATAGTCCCAAGGGACTATGACCATCGTGATCACAATCACGTTGCGAAGTTCAATCGAACTTCGCATTGACCATTTCTGGTCAACGCTGAAAGTCAAACAAAGTTTGACTTTCTGACTCGAAAAGCAGTAAAAATAAGGAAAAGAACGAAAGAATACTTACGAAGGGTCCCCGAATGCTAATCTAGATCAATATAGTTCAGGTATGAAACAAGGTTTCAACTTAGAACACAACTAATCAGATTCTAGTGCCTTAAAACAATGAAAGGCATGGGGTATATATAGTTTTCGGTGAACCGTTGAGATCGTTTCATGGAAAACGTGCCTAAATCCCATCCGTACATGTGTTGAAATGTCATGGTGTTTAGGTGTTTAAATTCCATCCACACATGTGTTGAAATGTCATGGTGTTTAGGTGTTTAAATTCTATCCACACATGTGTTGAAATGTCATGGTGTTTAGGTGTTTAAATTCCATCCACACATGTGTTGAAATGTCATGGTGTTTAGGTGTTTAAATTCCATCCACACATGTGTTGAAATGTCATGGTGTTTAGGTGTTTAAATTCTATCCACACATGTGTTGAAATGTCATGGTGTTTAGGTGTTTAAATTCCATCCACACATGTGTTGACTAAGCATTGTTAGAATGTGTGGTTGTGAATTAAACAACGGCTAATACATCGAATCTGGTCCCGAAAGTGCAAAACTGATCCAAATGACGAAACGAATGGATTTTTCTTATGGTGAACACTAAAATATAATATAGTCATGTTCACATAAATTTTTGGATGTCCAGATGTATTCAGAGCGTAAGTTATGCGCGAAAATGCAAACTTGTGCACTTTTTGACACTTTTAGTCCCTGAATGACCCAAAAGTTTATTTTAGCACACCGAACCCCTCAAAGCCTATTTCTAAGCTATATAAAGGATATTTAAGGTGTGTTTAACTTATGGTCATGTTCCAGAATGTTCGTTACAGTTCAAATTGACATACTTTCACAGTTTGTCAATTTTAGTCCCTGTAAGCGAATTAAGTTGATTTTGCCATACCAAAGCCTTCAAAACTTATTTCTAAGTTATGTAAAGGTTATTTAAGGTATGTTAAGCCTATTTCACTATTCCGGAGTGTTAGTTGGATTAAACTGGTTATATTTACGCATCAGAGCGCGTATAACCTTCCAGAAAGCGATTTAAAGCTTAAAATCAAACAAGAGTTGATATGTGCAAATGATACACATATTTTTACAAATCCCAAGTATGAAATACAATATTTCATTGGTTCGGTATTTGTTTGATGGCCGTGGAGGCACAGGTGTTACAGTCTCCCCTACTTTAGGAAATTTCGTCCCGAAATTTAATTCTAGAGGAAACTTGTGAATACAGCTGTGACGGTTTCGCCTTCTAATAGATCCATTGAACCCTTAAGTAAAACTCTGGGCCATGTTAGGATTCTTAGCGAATTTGTTAACCCTCAAAGTGAATTCTTTGAAGTAGTAAAACATGAAGTTTTGAACTACAGACAGAATAACGTTTCTTATGAAGACTTATCATAGGAAACTTGGTGTGTGATTGAAATCAGTATTGGAGAGTGTGAGAATAAATGACATCGGTCAAAGTCCGAGACTTCTTCCGTATCATTATTCTTGTCACTATAGGTCTTAACACATGACAAATTTCCCTGTGGTTTCTGTGCACTGACTTCCATAATTATGTAGGCCTCCATAATTACGTAATCCCTTGCACAGTCCGCACAGTTCATTTCATAATGTGTAGTGGAAAAAAAAATCAACTGAATAAACATGAAGCGACTTGACTAGATCACCAAAGGATCTTTTTAACTAAATCAACGAACGATCTTTTTAATTAGATCAACATATGATCTTCTTAACTAGACCGTCGTACGATCTCCTTAAATAGACCACTTAAGGGATCTTTTCAATTATATCATCACATGATATTTCTAATCAGATTTTCAAAAATCAATCTGTTTAACCAGACCACTCAAGGGGTCCAATTTTAGGATAGTACTTTAAAACCCAAGGGACTCGACTACGACGTAGAAGTCCATTAAGGATTTAAGATAGTAACTTTGGATATCCTATTATGAATCTCTCATATGAAATATAAAAGACTCTACGAGGATTTGGATGGATCACATACAACCACAAAACATGTAAGAAAACACATAAGCACATAATTAGTTAACTTGATTCTTTAATTTGTTGTCTTTGGGCATGGATATTTAAAGCACACTAGAAATCCAATCCATGAATTTCATTTGGTACTTTAATCATTTCCAAGGATTCATCTAAAAAGATAGAAGGATTCTCAATAAGAGTTTGGCTTTGTTTCTTAAAAGAAACAAGTGTTTAAGGTTCTTGGAGAGATCACAAGTGATCATAAAATGACAGAACCATACGAGTAGTTTGTCTTTGGGTTGACATCATAAGGTTGTATCAAACATTCACACAATTGTATCAGTTTTGCAAAAATAAAAACAACGAATTTTTATTTATATAACAACTGACTTGTCTTTAAACATCATAAGATAACAACCAAGGAAATAACAAAACACTAATTGTTCACTGCTGCATCGTTGTTCATGTTTGCCCCATTGATGTTGAACACTCGTCCACGCGCTGGAGGTGCGTTAACAAGTCTTGGGCAATTGTTCCTGTAGTGGGTAAGGTCACCACAGTTATAACATGACCCCGGAGGGAACCGTGCTTGAACAGCAGCAGGGTTTGCAGCAGCTTGATTTGCATAACGACACACATTTATCAAATGTCCCAACCGTCCACAGTGGGTACATTTGTGACACTGCTCTTGCGCTAAATGATGACGGTTGCACTTGTTGCACAAAGGTGCAGTACCAACATAGTTTTGCCTTTTGCGAGGTTGTGCTGGTTGGTTTGCTGCAACCTGTTTGTCTTGAGCAGTTACAGCGCAGTTCTGAGAGGCTTTGCGCTTCTTCTTCTTGGACACCTCAGCATTTTCTTCCTTTGGTTCCACATGAGCAGTCTTGTCAGATGGTCTTGGGTCGCCCTTCCGAAACAGCTTTTTCTTTCTGATGTGAGATTCAGTCAGAGTGGCAGACAGTTCAATGGCTTGTCTGACAGTAGTAGGGTTACTGCCAGTAACGATATCCTGAACTAGATCAGGAAGACCATCAGTATATTTCTCGATCGCCTTATCCACAGGAGTAACCATTGCAGGGCACAAAAGGCTCAATTCTTCAAAACGGTCAGTATAGGCTCGATGCTCGCCACTGTCTTGCTTCAAATCATCAAACTCCCTCTCCAAAGCTCGCAGTTCATGACGAGGGCAAAACTCCTTCATCATAAGAGCCCTAAGCTCAGCCCAAGTCTGTGCTAATGCAACCTCAGCACCGCGGTCTCTCATCACCCCGTTCCACCATGTAAGAGCCCTCTTCTGAAACACACTTGAAGAAAACTCGACCTTACGATTTTCAGGACACAGAACATGACGGAAGGTATTCTCAATGCTCTCGAACCACTGAAGAAGCCCAGTTGCTCCCTCAGAACCACTAAACTTGAGTGGTTTGGCCGAGTTGAAACTCTTGAAATTGCATGGAGCATTGTTGTTGTTGATGGCTTGCATCATTTGAGCATAAAGATTAGGGAAAGCAACAGCCATTTGCTGTGCGATGATTCCCGCCAGTTCGGCATTTTCCATCTGATTGTCGCGTCGAGGAGGCATTCTAAAAGAGGAAACATGAAAGGAAACGAGTGAGAGAATTAGACGAAAAGAATGAGATGAAACAAAACTGATGAAAGCAAGGATAGTGGTCATTTGTTTGTTACTACAAAGCAACAAACGACCCCGGTGATTAATCAAAGTAAATAGGTCAAAAATAATGTATCGCGAAGACATGCTCGCCTATAAGTGAACACTCATCCCAAGAATTCCCAGGTAAGCACAACTGGTCTCGCGTCTGTTGAGATATATACGAAGTGCTTGCCTAGACAGAAAACCCAGAATACAGGCATTCACCCTTCCAGTTTGCACGTGTTCACATTATTTAAAACCCAAAACCTTGACGAGATTTTGAAAACTTAAAGGGGTTCAAAACCTTATAATAGAGAGTTCAAAACCTAGTAATCAATCATCCTAGAACAGATGATTAGTTTTCAAAGCGGTTTTGAATTTTTTTTTTTTTTTGTTCTTGTTGTGGTCGTCGCCTAAGGATAGGTGACGGTATTGTTTTATGACTAAACGCAAGTAAACTCGCGTTAGGGTCCTAAGAAGGTTATAGACTAGGTCAAAGTATTACTAATAACCTAATTCCCTATAACCATTGGCTCTGATACCATCTTTTCTGTCACACCCCGACCACGTAGAACATACAAAACGTGGCGGAACTGTCGGGGAGTGTTGTAACAGAATTAATCGTTTCAAATCCATGGCAATTAAAGTTTCGTTTTTAAATAATCAATTATGAGAGTTTACATTGTTTAAACAAGAAACAAAGGTACATAACATAAGTTAACTAGTTATTGTCTCGTTTTAAGTTGCTAAGGCACGAGTCCATCCTAAATGTAGCATGTATCAACAGTCATTGCAAAGCAGTACCTGAAACATGTGTAAAAACGAGGTCAGCAAAGAAATGCTGGCGAATACATTGGTTTTGTAGGAGTGTCGAAATCATGGCTAGTTTAGACGTTGCAATACTTTATTTAAAAACCTTGTTTTGAAAAGAGTATAATATTGCAACTTAATTAACCAACTCAAATTAAGCGGGTTATAATTTGTAAAACCTTGTAGCCATGACTCTTAACCCAAAAACATTTGTTTTAGTAAATTATTTGGAAAACAATGATAAGTTCTAATGATATGTATAAATAAGAGAATAATGCATGATTAAATGAATAACTATGTAAAATGAGTTTGTATAAGATATGTTGTTTGTAAAACAATGTCTTGTGAAAAGTATGTTATTTGTATAAATGTTATATATCTCAAACCGAAATGATTCAAATAACGTTACAGTATGTAATACCATACAAGCACTTATATATAGGAAGTACCAGCGGCGTATCCACCATGCTTGTATCATATTACACACGCATCGTTACTTAATCACTTAATCAAACTAAACCAAATCGATAGATAGATAGTACATTAAATATACCTTCGTTGTTTAAAAGATTAGATTTAGATAGTATAGTACAAGTATACTTCGGATTTATAGATAACATATCAAAATATGCTTTGGATGTGATAAATAACATATTAAACTATGTTTTTGTTTAGTAGATAACATATCAAAATATGCTTTGGATGATTAACAAAATATATGTTGGTTTGTACAATACCACACATGAGAGTATATCAAAATATACTTTAATAGTGTGATTTGAGAATTCAATCAGACCTGGTGCATCAAGATACACCTTTGAGACTATAGAAATACCACAAAGGCAATTCCTATTTGGATGGAGCAACAAATTGGTTTCAGACATTCCATGCCAACAGGAATGGGGTGTCAAATCCTATAGCGCTATATCATACTAACAATCGGTCTGGTGAACATAAAATAAGTACAATTCAACAATTTATTTTATGTTCTTTGAGAAAACAATGTTTAAATCATAGATAGTCATTCAATTTGTCAATAGATATGTAATAACATGTATTATAATCAATTATACTTTTGGAAAACACGAAAGTAACAGATAGGTACACATGCTTCACCCCAAAACAGTTTGGAAAACAGTAAAATAGGGGAATAATGTACTCGCCTGAGATTGCTCAGATGTCTAAAGATAATCACCAAGTAATGCTAGAGATCTCGGAATATCAAACGGCACCTAATATAGGTAACTACATTAATAAACCGGACCTAAATCGGAGGATTTAGATAGAATGAGGGTTCGTAAACCAAACGAGTATAGAGACTCGTGTCATATGGTTTAACAAAGCCTACATACTAAATGAAACCTAACCTAATTGTTTTCGACCCATTACGAACCGTTTAGGTAGCTTATGCTACTTTAACGCGTCGTGCGCGTGAAACGCGTTCGGACCGTCTAACTAGTCCTATGACAAGTATTATATGCCTAAACATGTTACAAAATCAGTTACGTGACAAAAGTTTAGGTTACATATGCTTAATTACCAATTATACATGAAAAGGGGATTCTGGTAATTTACCTAAGGCATATAAACTACCTATCATACAACTACTTAAACGATGTGACCATAGGGTATAACCTCGGAAGGTTATTCCCTACCTACTATGGTCACCTAATGTGTTTGGTCAGATCCTAATGATCGACCAAATGGGTCGGGTTCGAGGTATAAGCGATTTATTAGATCGCTTACCCTACGACCCTAGACAACGTGGTAATCAGTAGGCATAGTCCCAAGGGACTATGACCATCGTGATCACAATCACGTTGCGAAGTTCAATCGAACTTCGCATTGACCATTTCTGGTCAACGCTGAAAGTCAAACAAAGTTTGACTTTCTGACTCGAAAAGCAGTAAAAATAAGGAAAAGAACGAAAGAATACTTACGAAGGGTCCCCGAATGCTAATCTAGATCAATATAGTTCAGGTATGAAACAAGGTTTCAACTTAGAACACAACTAATCAGATTCTAGTGCCTTAAAACAATGAAAGGCATGGGGTATATATAGTTTTCGGTGAACCGTTGAGATCGTTTCATGGAAAACGTGCCTAAATCCCATCCGTACATGTGTTGAAATGTCATGGTGTTTAGGTGTTTAAATTCCATCCACACATGTGTTGAAATGTCATGGTGTTTAGGTGTTTAAATTCTATCCACACATGTGTTGAAATGTCATGGTGTTTAGGTGTTTAAATTCCATCCACACATGTGTTGAAATGTCATGGTGTTTAGGTGTTTAAATTCCATCCACACATGTGTTGAAATGTCATGGTGTTTAGGTGTTTAAATTCTATCCACACATGTGTTGAAATGTCATGGTGTTTAGGTGTTTAAATTCCATCCACACATGTGTTGACTAAGCATTGTTAGAATGTGTGGTTGTGAATTAAACAACGGCTAATACATCGAATCTGGTCCCGAAAGTGCAAAACTGATCCAAATGACGAAACGAATGGATTTTTCTTATGGCGAACACTAAAATATAATATAGTCATGTTCACATAAATTTTTGGATGTCCAGATGTATTCAGAACGTAAGTTATGCGCTAAAATGCAAACTTGTGCACTTTTTGACACTTTTAGTCCCTGAATGACCCAAAAGTTTATTTTAGCACACCGAACCCCTCAAAGCCTATTTCTAAGCTATATAAAGGATATTTAAGGTGTGTTTAACTTATGGTCATGTTCCAGAATGTTCGTTACAGTTCAAATTGACATACTTTCATAGTTTGTCAATTTTAGTCCCTGTAAGCGAATTAAGTTGATTTTGCCATACCAAAGCCTTCAAAACTTATTTCTAAGTTATGTAAAGGTTATTTAAGGTATGTTAAGCCTATTTCACTATTCCGGAGTGTTAGTTGGATTAAACTGGTTATATTTACGCATCAGAGCGCGTATAACCTTCCAGAAAGCGATTTAAAGCTTAAAATCAAACAAGAGTTGATATGTGCAAATGATACACATATTTTTACAAATCCCAAGTATGAAATACAATATTTCATTGGTTCGGTATTTGTTTGATGGCCGTGGAGGCACAGGTGTTACAGTCTCCCCTACTTTAGGAAATTTCGTCCCGAAATTTAATTCTAGAGGAAACTTGTGAATACAGCTGTGACGGTTTCGCCTTCTAATAGATCCATTGAACCCTTAAGTAAAACTCTGGGCCATGTTAGGATTCTTAGCGAATTTGTTAACCCTCAAAGTGAATTCTTTGAAGTAGTAAAACATGAAGTTTTGAACTACAGACAGAATAACGTTTCTTATGAAGACTTATCATAGGAAACTTGGTGTGTGATTGAAATCAGTATTGGAGAGTGTGAGAATAAATGACATCGGTCAAAGTCCGAGACTTCTTCCGTATCATTATTCTTGTCACTATAGGTCTTAACACATGACAAATTTCCCTGTGGTTTCTGTGCACTGACTTCCATAATTATGTAGGCCTCCATAATTACGTAATCCCTTGCACAGTCCGCACAGTTCATTTCATAATGTGTAGTGGAAAAAAAAATCAACTGAATAAACATGAAGCGACTTGACTAGATCACCAAAGGATCTTTTTAACTAAATCAACGAACGATCTTTTTAATTAGATCAACATATGATCTTCTTAACTAGACCGTCGTACGATCTCCTTAAATAGACCACTTAAGGGATCTTTTCAATTATATCATCACATGATATTTCTAATCAGATTTTCAAAAATCAATCTGTTTAACCAGACCACTCAAGGGGTCCAATTTTAGGATAGTACTTTAAAACCCAAGGGACTCGACTACGACGTAGAAGTCCATTAAGGATTTAAGATAGTAACTTTGGATATCCTATTATGAATCTCTCATATGAAATATAAAAGACTCTACGAGGATTTGGATGGATCACATACAACCACAAAACATGTAAGAAAACACATAAGCACATAATTAGTTAACTTGATTCTTTAATTTGTTGTCTTTGGGCATGGATATTTAAAGCACACTAGAAATCCAATCCATGAATTTCATTTGGTACTTTAATCATTTCCAAGGATTCATCTAAAAAGATAGAAGGATTCTCAATAAGAGTTTGGCTTTGTTTCTTAAAAGAAACAAGTGTTTAAGGTTCTTGGAGAGATCACAAGTGATCATAAAATGACAGAACCATACGAGTAGTTTGTCTTTGGGTTGACATCATAAGGTTGTATCAAACATTCACACAATTGTATCAGTTTTGCAAAAATAAAAACGACGAATTTTTATTTATATAACAACTGACTTGTCTTTAAACATCATAAGATAACAACCAAGGAAATAACAAAACACTAATTGTTCACTGCTGCATCGTTGTTCATGTTTGCCCCATTGATGTTGAACACTCGTCCACGCGCTGGAGGTGCGTTAACAAGTCTTGGGCAATTGTTCCTGTAGTGGGTAAGGTCACCACAGTTATAACATGACCCCGGAGGGAACCGTGCTTGAACAGCAGCAGGGTTTGCAGCAGCTTGATTTGCATAACGACACACATTTATCAAATGTCCCAACCGTCCACAGTGGGTACATTTGTGACACTGCTCTTGCGCTAAATGATGACGGTTGCACTTGTTGCACAAAGGTGCAGTACCAACATAGTTTTGCCTTTTGCGAGGTTGTGCTGGTTGGTTTGCTGCAACCTGTTTGTCTTGAGCAGTTACAGCGCAGTTCTGAGAGGCTTTGCGCTTCTTCTTCTTGGACACCTCAGCATTTTCTTCCTTTGGTTCCACATGAGCAGTCTTGTCAGATGGTCTTGGGTCGCCCTTCCGAAACAGCTTTTTCTTTCTGATGTGAGATTCAGTCAGAGTGGCAGACAGTTCAATGGCTTGTCTGACAGTAGTAGGGTTACTGCCAGTAACGATATCCTGAACTAGATCAGGAAGACCATCAGTATATTTCTCGATCGCCTTATCCACAGGAGTAACCATTGCAGGGCACAAAAGGCTCAATTCTTCAAAACGGTCAGTATAGGCTCGATGCTCGCCACTGTCTTGCTTCAAATCATCAAACTCCCTCTCCAAAGCTCGCAGTTCATGACGAGGGCAAAACTCCTTCATCATAAGAGCCCTAAGCTCAGCCCAAGTCTGTGCTAATGCAACCTCAGCACCGCGGTCTCTCATCACCCCGTTCCACCATGTAAGAGCCCTCTTCTGAAACACACTTGAAGAAAACTCGACCTTACGATTTTCAGGACACAGAACATGACGGAAGGTATTCTCAATGCTCTCGAACCACTGAAGAAGCCCAGTTGCTCCCTCAGAACCACTAAACTTGAGTGGTTTGGCCGAGTTGAAACTCTTGAAATTGCATGGAGCATTGTTGTTGTTGATGGCTTGCATCATTTGAGCATAAAGATTAGGGAAAGCAACAGCCATTTGCTGTGCGATGATTCCCGCCAGTTCGGCATTTTCCATCTGATTGTCGCGTCGAGGAGGCATTCTAAAAGAGGAAACATGAAAGGAAACGAGTGAGAGAATTAGACGAAAAGAATGAGATGAAACAAAATTGATGAAAGCAAGGATAGTGGTCATTTGTTTGTTACTACAAAGCAACAAACGACCCCGGTGATTAATCAAAGTAAATAGGTCAAAAATAATGTATCGCGAAGACATGCTCGCCTATAAGTGAACACTCATCCCAAGAATTCCCAGGTAAGCACAACTGGTCTCGCGTCTGTTGAGATATATACGAAGTGCTTGCCTAGACAGAAAACCCAGAATACAGGCATTCACCCTTCCAGTTTGCACGTGTTCACATTATTTAAAACCCAAAACCTTGACGAGATTTTGAAAACTTAAAGGGGTTCAAAACCTTATAATAGAGAGTTCAAAACCTAGTAATCAATCATCCTAGAACAGATGATTAGTTTTCAAAGCGGTTTTGAATTTTTTTTTTTTTTTTGTTCTTGTTGTGGTCGTCGCCTAAGGATAGGTGACGGTATTGTTTTATGACTAAACGCAAGTAAACTCGCGTTAGGGTCCTAAGAAGGTTATAGACTAGGTCAAAGTATTACTAATAACCTAATTCCCTATAACCATTGGCTCTGATACCATCTTTTCTGTCACACCCCGACCACGTAGAACATACAAAACGTGGCGGAACTGTCGGGGAGTGTTGTAACAGAATTAATCGTTTCAAATCCATGGCAATTAAAGTTTCGTTTTTAAATAATCAATTATGAGAGTTTACATTGTTTAAACAAGAAACAAAGGTACATAACATAAGTTAACTAGTTATTGTCTCGTTTTAAGTTGCTAAGGCACGAGTCCATCCTAAATGTAGCATGTATCAACAGTCATTGCAAAGCAGTACCTGAAACATGTGTAAAAACGAGGTCAGCAAAGAAATGCTGGCGAATACATTGGTTTTGTAGGAGTGTCGAAATCATGGCTAGTTTAGACGTTGCAATACTTTATTTAAAAACCTTGTTTTGAAAAGAGTATAATATTGCAACTTAATTAACCAACTCAAATTAAGCGGGTTATAATTTGTAAAACCTTGTAGCCATGACTCTTAACCCAAAAACATTTGTTTTAGTAAATTATTTGGAAAACAATGATAAGTTCTAATGATATGTATAAATAAGAGAATAATGCATGATTAAATGAATAACTATGTAAAATGAGTTTGTATAAGATATGTTGTTTGTAAAACAATGTCTTGTGAAAAGTATGTTATTTGTATAAATGTTATATATCTCAAACCGAAATGATTCAAATAACGTTACAGTATGTAATACCATACAAGCACTTATATATAGGAAGTACCAGCGGCGTATCCACCATGCTTGTATCATATTACACACGCATCGTTACTTAATCACTTAATCAAACTAAACCAAATCGATAGATAGATAGTACATTAAATATACCTTCGTTGTTTAAAAGATTAGATTTAGATAGTATAGTACAAGTATACTTCGGATTTATAGATAACATATCAAAATATGCTTTGGATGTGATAAATAACATATTAAACTATGTTTTTGTTTAGTAGATAACATATCAAAATATGCTTTGGATGATTAACAAAATATATGTTGGTTTGTACAATACCACACATGAGAGTATATCAAAATATACTTTAATAGTGTGATTTGAGAATTCAATCAGACCTGGTGCATCAAGATACACCTTTGAGACTATAGAAATACCACAAAGGCAATTCCTATTTGGATGGAGCAACAAATTGGTTTCAGACATTCCATGCCAACAGGAATGGGGTGTCAAATCCTATAGCGCTATATCATACTAACAATCGGTCTGGTGAACATAAAATAAGTACAATTCAACAATTTATTTTATGTTCTTTGAGAAAACAATGTTTAAATCATAGATAGTCATTCAATTTGTCAATAGATATGTAATAACATGTATTATAATCAATTATACTTTTGGAAAACACGAAAGTAACAGATAGGTACACATGCTTCACCCCAAAACAGTTTGGAAAACAGTAAAATAGGGGAATAATGTACTCGCCTGAGATTGCTCAGATGTCTAAAGATAATCACCAAGTAATGCTAGAGATCTCGGAATATCAAACGGCACCTAATATAGGTAACTACATTAATAAACCGGACCTAAATCGGAGGATTTAGATAGAATGAGGGTTCGTAAACCAAACGAGTATAGAGACTCGTGTCATATGGTTTAACAAAGCCTACATACTAAATGAAACCTAACCTAATTGTTTTCGACCCATTACGACCCGTTTAGGTAGCTTATGCTACTTTAACGCGTCGTGCGCGTGAAACGCGTTCGGACCGTCTAACTAGTCCTATGACAAGTATTATATGCCTAAACATGTTACAAAATCAGTTACGTGACAAAAGTTTAGGTTACATATGCTTAATTACCAATTATACATGAAAAGGGGATTCTGGTAATTTACCTAAGGCATATAAACTACCTATCATACAACTACTTAAACGATGTGACCATAGGGTATAACCTCGGAAGGTTATTCCCTACCTACTATGGTCACCTAATGTGTTTGGTCAGATCCTAATGATCGACCAAATGGGTCGGGTTCGAGGTATAAGCGATTTATTAGATCGCTTACCCTACGACCCTAGACAACGTGGTAATCAGTAGGCATAGTCCCAAGGGACTATGACCATCGTGATCACAATCACGTTGCGAAGTTCAATCGAACTTCGCATTGACCATTTCTGGTCAACGCTGAAAGTCAAACAAAGTTTGACTTTCTGACTCGAAAAGCAGTAAAAATAAGGAAAAGAACGAAAGAATACTTACGAAGGGTCCCCGAATGCTAATCTAGATCAATATAGTTCAGGTATGAAACAAGGTTTCAACTTAGAACACAACTAATCAGATTCTAGTGCCTTAAAACAATGAAAGGCATGGGGTATATATAGTTTTCGGTGAACCGTTGAGATCGTTTCATGGAAAACGTGCCTAAATCCCATCCGTACATGTGTTGAAATGTCATGGTGTTTAGGTGTTTAAATTCCATCCACACATGTGTTGAAATGTCATGGTGTTTAGGTGTTTAAATTCTATCCACACATGTGTTGAAATGTCATGGTGTTTAGGTGTTTAAATTCCATCCACACATGTGTTGAAATGTCATGGTGTTTAGGTGTTTAAATTCCATCCACACATGTGTTGAAATGTCATGGTGTTTAGGTGTTTAAATTCTATCCACACATGTGTTGAAATGTCATGGTGTTTAGGTGTTTAAATTCCATCCACACATGTGTTGACTAAGCATTGTTAGAATGTGTGGTTGTGAATTAAACAACGGCTAATACATCGAATCTGGTCCCGAAAGTGCAAAACTGATCCAAATGACGAAACGAATGGATTTTTCTTATGGCAAACACTAAAATATAATATAGTCATGTTCACATAAATTTTTGGATGTCCAGATGTATTCAGAACGTAAGTTATGCGCGAAAATGCAAACTTGTGCACTTTTTGACACTTTTAGTCCCTGAATGACCCAAAAGTTTATTTTAGCACACCGAACCCCTCAAAGCCTATTTCTAAGCTATATAAAGGATATTTAAGGTGTGTTTAACTTATGGTCATGTTCTGGAATGTTCGTTACAGTTCAAATTGACATACTTTCACAGTTTGTCAATTTTAGTCCCTGTAAGCGAATTAAGTTGATTTTGCCATACCAAAGCCTTCAAAACTTATTTCTAAGTTATGTAAAGGTTATTTAAGGTATGTTAAGCCTATTTCACTATTCCGGAGTGTTAGTTGGATTAAACTGGTTATATTTACGCATCAGAGCGCGTATAACCTTCCAGAAAGCGATTTAAAGCTTAAAATCAAACAAGAGTTGATATGTGCAAATGATACACATATTTTTACAAATCCCAAGTATGAAATACAATATTTCATTGGTTCGGTATTTGTTTGATGGCCGTGGAGGCACAGGTGTTACAGTAGGGAATATGAGGCAGTTTTCAGTAAAGGTTAACGTTGGATAATACACTCACTTTCTATCACTTAAGTCCCATCCTACCATTGATAAGTTTCTTGTAGGGCAACAGGTTATTAGTTGATAGCGCTATTAGGTTTGGCACCCTCACGACGTACCTGGATAGGACGGGCGTGAACTAATAACTTAAAACTGACCAATGTTGATAGAGCATTGGAGAAGGGCAAAACGGGCCGTCTGCGGTATTGAGTTATTATCAGCATACGTAGAATAAGTCATTACTTGGTAACAATCGGTTTAAAAAATCTGTGAACTCACCAGCCTGTCTGATACACTTTTTCTGCATGCTTGCAGGACCTTAGGTACACTGTTATGGAACTTGCTGTCTGGGAAGCTGGAGTGGTCATGGGTCGTGGCACTTGGACGCTTCTTATTATTGAAATGTTGAACAATTTTAATTAAATAAACTATTATGCTTCCGCTGACCATGTTGACTTTATTAAATGGTGTTTGAACTCGACAATTTCGTTAATGAAAGGTTTTGACTTATTTTGTATATCTATGGTTCAATGTGATTAGTGGCTAGATCCTGGTACGTCACACGCCTCGCGGGGGTTTCCGCTTGTGGTATTTTTGGGGTTGTGACAGTTTGGTATCAGAGCCAATGGTTATAGTGAACTAGGTTTTAAAACGTTTTCATAAAACCAGACTATAACCAAAGAGTATCGAAAGCGGCCATGACACTCAGCTCCAGATTGCAAGGTTCGTCCTCTGTTTACCCTATGCATTACTTGTTTAGTAATCACACACTCACGACTTGCTTGAAACTACATACTAGATACCATGATGCGATTACCTGTATTGCATGTTTTAGAGAAATTCGATAGTGTGACACTACACTTCGACTTTTGTGATTTTAATCCTGCGATGCCTTTTGTTTTGCGATTTGAATGAGGGGGAAACTTTTTGTCACACCCTGATATTTTCAAGTATTACCGGTGGGCCCGGTGGGGAGTATCGTGACGTAGTTGATATCATCATAGTCAAATAATCACAGTTCAATGCACAGAGGAAGTCTAAAGTAAATACATTACAAATCGATTCGAAAGTAACATCAAAATTACAAACGAAATGTAAGATGGATCCACAGGCGGATCTTAAAACAGAAAGATAAACATTGTTCAACAGACTTTAGACGTCTAGAACTTGCAAGATTCCCTATTAACGCCCTGGGCTCCCAGCCAATTACGTACAGTACCTGTCACTTAATCTTTTTGGAAAATACGTCAGTTTACACTGGTAAATACAATTAACTGACTCTTTTGAAAACATTTATGAAAATTGATTTAAATGCACAAGGCACAAATATTCTTTTATAACTTGGGACAATTATATAAAATAATCTTTTATACAGATTTACATGTTCGTTATACATTCAGGGCCCGATGTAGAAACCGAGTCAAGATTAACAGACACACCACAAGTATATGCCCACAAGAGAGTGAGATACCCTTTTTCCTATGCAACTGTCAGGTGTATGCCTACACCCCGTGCTTAAGACGTGGCCATTTCATGATAATGATGTCAAGGATATCCGGGACATGGTCATTAACCCCCAAAGGCTTTATTTCAAACAAGACAGATTAAAACGGGTTACCTCAATAATTTAACCACTATTCGATTAAACATTCAATACCCGACCAAGCGGTATTATTATAATACCGTATCCCAAGCCCGTATAGGGAAAATAAGTTAAAAGTATTTACCTGAGCTTAAAATGCAATTTATACTCAGCCGTATATTCTAATCAGCAAGCACAAGTACCTCTACTGGGGCTCTCAATCTGGAACGAAGGTTTTATTAGCCTATTAGATTCCTAACGGGTCTTATTTAAGTTGTAACTTAGACCGCATAGTTTTAAGGAAAGGTTTACGGTTCAAAACGCAATATTAAGCGAAGACTGGATTTGAATGTGATTTAGACCCGACAAGTTATGGAGACTTGTATAATATGGGTAAACCAAACACATTCTGAATTTTGAAGTGAAAAAGATAAGGTTTGACCCGTTTCGGTTAATTTATGCAAACTAGTTACATAAACCGTACCGAACGCGAAAGACGCATAACGGGTAACCGATTGAGTTATGAACATGTTCCACAAGTTAATATGCTTTTAATATGTTGTGTTATCAGTAGGATACCTTCCATTATGCCCAAAATGAATTTAAAATCAATTTAAGCCCCGTAGGGGTATTTTGGTCATTTTAAGGATTATAAAAAGAGGTTAAATAGAAATCTGAGGTTCTGGTCTAAAATAATCAGTAGAAATATTTATTTTAATAATTTATATTAGTAAGATATCATGTATATGTGAAATTTATCATTTATGACCAAACTATGCACCGTAGGGGCATTTTGGTCATTTCACATATGCTATAAGGGTTAAATTTGGAAATCTGAGTTCAAAAATTTTATTCACTGTTAAAGTATAAGAATTTACTCATAACATCAGTCGGTAACAAACCTTAGGTGCCAAATACGGTTTTAAACCATACTATGCGCCTAAATCGCATAAAAGTCGGTATTTGACGATATTCGGGTTGATTAAGGAAATCTGAGATTTTGACCAGCCTTTACAGTTTAAAATAACTTATCTAATATATAAATTCAGTAGAAAAAGGTTTGATATGTAAAGGAGGTGTAAAACTCATTTTATTAGCGAAAAGGGCATTATCGTCCATTACCGAGCCTATGCGAGAACTCTATGTTATGATCAGTTTAAAAATTAATAAAAATTTACAAAAATCCCTAAATATTATATTACATAAGTGGGTAAAAGGTTTGGTGTCAAAATTTGGGTTTAAATAGGTTTTATATCGAAAATGCCGTTTAATTAATAAAAGGCTTTCAATTACGATATTGCGCATATCTTTCAATTCGGACCATGAACCGATGTCAAAATTTGAGGACATGTTTATAAATCAGTAATCAAGGTTTTTGTTCTCTCACATTTTCAAAAATCTTGTTTTAATATCAAAAGGGCGTAACGGTCAACTTTTAAGCATATAACGGAAACATGCATATGAACTCTAATTTTAAAGGACCAAGTAGTATAACTTCAGGGGGTTATACTAACATATAATATGGTCACAAAGGAACCCTAAGGCATAATTAAACTAAGCTAATTCGGGTCAGAACTGAAAGTTAAATCAAAAGTCAACTTTTGCGACTTTCGGTTGTGAACCGATTCTAAACTTAGAATTTGTTGGGTTGAACATGCTTAGACATGTTCAATTAATATTTACCAAGTTATTAAAGTGACAAAACTGATTTCATTGACTCTGTATTATCAGTTATGAATTTTATTTAAAAATTGACCTGTTTGACTTTTATTTTAATTACTTTGACCCGACACTTGACTAAGTAAACGTGGTAATTAGGAGGTGCCCTTAAGAGGGTTTATCACCTACCTAATTACGATCACGTAGCCATGTTCGTTGCGAACCATGGCTCGACCGTATAAGGTCTAACTAAAAGTCAAAGCGTTTATCACAAATGCTTGACTTTTCGGCTTTAAGAGCCAAACAAAATAAGTAAGCAAGAAAGGAACACTTACAAGTGGTCCTTAGGACAGAAGAGAACTCAAAAGGATGTTCCAATGATCAGGATCCTCAGATTTGAGTAATAGAGAGCAAAATTCAAGAAATGGTGAATTTTCAAATAAAGTTCAAGGCCTATTTATAGTGTTTGGAGTGTGATTGGATGATTGACAAGTGTTAGGGAGGTTTAACAAGATCATAACAGGTGTAATACCATTTTTCTAAACCATCAAAGGCCCCTAGAATCAAATGTGTGAGGCAAGGAGGCAAACCAAAGCTGGTTTTTAGTTTTCTATTACTGGGCATCTTTTACGGACCATAAGGGTCAGGGTATACGGTCCGTAAGGACCAGACCAGCTCATCCAAACTTTCTTCTGTTGACAAGTTTGGCCCCTACACTTCCAAACTCTTCCGAAACGATGTTTTTAGCACACGAGGCCTCATATTTCCAATATTAGGCACATCCAAGAGTATAACCAAGCATTATAAACTTCTCGATAGGTTAAAATGGTCAGTCAGTGTCCTAGTTGGGCATATTGACGCTTTTAACCCTTCAGTTTGCAAACTTGCGCGTATTAACGCGAAATGGTTTAAAAGCCTTACAAGGTTAACAACAAGCATTCCTAAGATTATAATGGAGTACAATGGAGTATTACGACACTCCAGTTCACACCAGTTCGCTTAAATGGTCGCTCAAAGGTGTAGTTTTAAATATTGACGCTTTTGGTCCTTTTAACGCGCAAACTTGCGCGTATTATCTCTTTATTGTGTCAAATCCCTATGTTATCCATATTGGGCATTCCTGAGAGTTTTATCGAACATTACGATACTTCGGGTTTGTTAAAAGGTCACTCAGAGGTAAGAATTAACATGTTGACACTTTTAACCCTTTTTAACGCACAAACTTGTGCGTATTGATACTTATTGACATTAAAGCCCTAATTGGCCAATGTTTTGCATTCCCAAGAATATGATTAGATATAATAATGTTTCGGGTTCATTAAAAGGTCATTCAGAGGTATTATTAAACATGTTGACGCTTCTAACCCTTTTACCGTGTAAACTTTCGATTTTTGCAAACAGTTTTGATTATCCAACAAGTGGCTTAATATGAGAATACGAATATCGTGTGAGGTTATTCCGAGACTTATTTTAAGCATGATATCACTTCCAGTCCTTCCATAATCAAAGTTTTTGATCTTTCACAAAATTAGTCCCTCATAGTCAATGTTTGACTTTATTAGGGTTTAGTACACGTGTCAACACATCATTGGACGTGATTTTACAAGGTGTTACACTTTTAGCGCAAGTTAAGAGGCACGGAGATAAGCATGCAAATTGCCTTATTATTATGGGTGCACACATAATAATAATGTGGGGTGCATATGAGTCCCAGTGAGGCTTAACGAGTGTGAGAAGGGTTCAGTCCTAGTGTTTGGTGTAAACTTTGTAGTTGTAGGTGTCAACATGAGATTTGATTCCTACCTTATCTCAATTCTTAAATGTGTTCCCTCTCCTTATATAGAATCATGAGTGGACGCAATGGTGGTCGCAACGGTGGAGGTGGCCACATCACTATGACACAAGCCGAACTAACTGACTTGATCAACACATGAGTGGCTGAAGCCCTAGCGGCTTATCAGGCTGGTACGGCGCGTGCCAAATACTCCTTATTTTCGTGTCATGAATTCGACTCTTACTCGTATGTTGTATTTTCTTACGCCTTTAGGTCAGCAAGTGAATCAAAATCATAACAACCCGCCTGCGTGTACGTTCAAGACGTTCATGGACTGTAAGCCACAGACCTTCAGTGGGACTGAAGGTGCTGTAGGACTCCTGCGTTGGTTTGAGAAGGCAGAATCGGTATTTGCAATGTGTAACTGTCTTGCTGGGGACAGAATGAAGTACGCTACAGGCACTCTCGAGGATGGTGCCCTGACATGGTGGAATGCCCAGGTTCAGATGTTGGGCATCGAGATGGCAAATGCCACTACTTGGGATGATTTCAAAGAGTTAATGCGGGAGGAGTATTGTCCTCGTGACGAGATTCAGAAACTGGAGAATGAGTATTATGATCTGAAGATGGTGGGGTCGGAGATTGAATCTTTCATGAAACGATCTCATGAATTTGCAATCTTGTGCCCTAACCTGTCTCGACCTCCACATCGACGAATTGAGTTTTATCTCAAGGGCCTAGCACCAGCTGTAAAGGGTTATGTCACTGCTGCGAATCTTAACAATCTGCCCCAGATCATCAGGTTGGCACACAAGATCACGGACCAGGAGGTGGAGCGTGGCTTGCTACCACCGCGTGTCTCTGCTACTACTGTTCCCACTGCTACTACTGCTACCGCTACTACACCTGCCAATGACAACAAGCGTAAGTGGGGTGACACAGATAAGGCGACCAATTCAAATCAGTCGCAGAAGAAGTTTGACAACAACCCCAGTCGTAGCTTTAGCCAGTCATCATCAGTCAACCAGAACCAAAGTCACAGCCAAACTTCGGGCTCTTATGCGGGAAAACAACCCAAATGTAACAAGTGCGGTCTCCATCATTATGGACCGTGTGGCCGAGCATGTCAACGGTGTGGCAGGGTGGTTCACATGGCGAAAGATTGTAGAGCTCCACACCCTGCTAATCAACAACAACAGTCCCAGCACCAGCTGCGAAATTGGGGTAATCAAAAGGGACGCTATCAGTGTGGCGGAGAAGGGCATTTCAAGAAGAATTGTCCGCAATTGAACCAGAACGCCAACAACAATGGGGGTAACCGCCAGAACAACAACAACAATGCTGGGAATAACAACAATGGGAATAACGGTGGGAATGGTGCTCGCGGGAGAGCATTTACGATTGGAGCAGGCGATGCAAGGAACGATGGCAACGTCGTGACCGGTACGTTCTCTGTTAATGGTATTATTGCTTCTATGTTATTTGACTCTGGTGCCGACTGGAATTATGTGTCTTTGGGGTTCAGTCGTCAGCTAGGGTTGACTCCTGTGTCTCTCGTGAATAAGCATGTAGTGGAATTAGCTGATGGCAAGTCGATAGAAGCCACACATGTATACTTAGGGTGTAAACTTGATCTTCTAGGTCAAGTGTTCGACATTGACCTACTTCCCATCACTCTTGGTAGTTTTGATATAGTTATTGGTATGGACTGGTTGTCCAAACATGGAGCAGACATACTTTGCAAGGAAAAGATCGTACGTGTACCTCTCCCAAGCGGGGAATCATTATCTGTCCAGGGTCATCGAAGCGGTGCGTCTGTCAACATCATTTCATCTATGAAAGCCCAAAAGTGTTTACGAAAGGGCTACCCTGCTATTCTTGCACTTGTCACTGATACTCAGCATGAAGAGAAGGAAATCGATGATATACCAGTTGTACGGGAGTTTCCTGATGTTTTTCCCGAGGAACTTCCAGGTTTTCCTCCACATCGTCAGGTGGAGTTCCACATTGATCTTACACCAGGAGCAGCTCCGATTGCTCGTGCACCATATCGTCTTACACCAGGGGAGTTGCAAGAGTTGTCAAATCAGCTTCAGGAATTATTGGATAAGGGCTTTATCCGACCCAGTTCTTCGCCTTGGGGAGCCCCAGTTTTGTTTGTGAAGAAGAAGGACGGGTCTTTTCGCATGTGCATAGACTATCGAGAACTCAACAAGGTGACTGTCAAGAATCGTTATCCTCTGCCACGTATCGACGACTTATTTGACCAGTTGCAAGGGTCCAGTTTCTACTCGAAGATTGACTTAAGATCGGGCTATCATCAGATGAGGGTCTGAGAGGAGGATGTTCCTAAAACAGCTTTTCGCACGCGGTATGGTCATTACGAGTTTCTGGTTATGCCATTCGGGTTAACCAACGCACCAGCGGTCTTCATGGACCTCATGAACCGTGTATGTAAACCGTATCTTGACGACTTCGTTATCGTGTTTATCGACGACATTCTGATCTATTCTAAGAGCAAGGAGGACCACGAACGGCATCTGCGTCTTATTTTGGAGCTCCTGAGGAAGGAGCAGCTCTACGCGAAGTTTTCTAAGTATGACTTCTGGATTTGAGAAGTACACTTCCTCGGTCACATCGTTAACGAAATGGGGATACACGTGGATCCTGCTAAGATTGAATCAATCAGGAATTGGGCTGCACCAAAGAATCCTTCAGAGGTGCGACAATTCCTTGGTCTTGCTGGGTACTATCGCAGATTCATTGAGGGTTTTTCAAAGATCGCTCAACCTCTCACTGCTCTGACTCAGAAGGGTGTAGTGTATACTTGGGGAACGAAACAGGAAAACGCCTTTCAGCTTCTAAAGCAAAAGCTTTGCAGTGCACCGATTTTGTCTCTACCAGAGGGTACCGAAGATTTTGTTGTATATTGCGACACCTCTATTCAAGGTCTCGGTTGCGTGTTGATGAAACGCGAGAAATTCATAGCTTACACCTCTCGACAGTTGAAGGTCCATGAAAAGAATTACACGACTCACGACTTGGAGTTGGGAGCCGTGGTGTTTGCGCTCAGAATCTGGAGGCATTACTTGTACGGTACTAAATGTACTATTTATACCGACCACAAGAGCCTTCAGCATATATTCGACCAGAAGGAACTGAACATGCGACAACGTCGTTGGGTAGAACTTTTGAACGACTATGATTGTGCCATCAAGTATCTTCCGGGTAAGGCTAACATTGTAGCTGATGCCCTCAGTCGGAAGGAAACAAAACCAAAGCGTGTTCGCGCTCTGCAGCTCACCATTCATTCTAACCTACCAGATCAGATCCGTGCTGCACAAACTGAAGCGCTGAAAGAGGAAAACATTGAAGCAGAATACTTAAGGGGCATGGATAAACAACTTGTAGAGAGATAGGATGGTATCCTCTACTTCATGGAGCATGTATGGATTCCTGTATTCGGTAACCTTAGAGAACTTGTGATGTATGAAGCACACAAGTCTCGATACTCCGTTCACCCAGGTTCAGATAAGATGTATCAGGATCTCAAAATCATGTATTGGTGGCCGAAGATGAAAGCTCACATCGTGACTTATGTGAGTAAGTGTTTGACATGCTCGAAGGTTAAAGTGGAATATCAGAAACCGTCTGGATTGCTTCAACAACCAGAAATACCCATGTGGAAATGGGAGCAAATCGCGATGGACTTTGTCACTGGGCTACCTAGAACTCAAAGCGGGAACGATACCATTTGGGTGATCGTTGATCGTCTCACGAAGTCAGCGCACTTTCTAGCAATCAAGGAAACGAACAAGTTCCCACAGCTTGCTGCCGTCTATCTGAAGGAAGTGGTTTCTAGGCACGGGGTGCCGACTTCTATTATCTCTGACCGTGACCCGCGTTTCATCTCGGATTTGTGGCAGTCGATGCACAAATCGTTTGGCTCACAACTCAGCATGAGTACTGCTTATCACCCACAGACGGATGGTCAAAGTGAACGAACTATCCAGACACTAGAAGACATGCTGCGGGTGTGCGTTATTGATTTTGGCAAGGGTTAGGAGAAACACTTTCCTTTGGTAGAGTTTTCTTATAACAATAGCTATCACACCAGCATTCAGGCAGCTCCAATCGAAGCATTGTACGGACGAAAATGTAGTTCACCTCTCTGTTGGGCTGAGGTGGGTGACAGCCAAGTTACAGGTCCTGAACTTGTGTTGGAAACTTCAGAAAAGATTGTTCAAATCAGGATTCGGATGGCAGCAGCGCGCGACCGTCCGAAAAGTTACGCTGATAAGCGTAGGAAACCTTTGGAGTTTGCAGTTGGTGATCGTGTTATGTTGAAGGTATCACCCTGGAAGGGTGTAGTGCGTTTTGGAAAACGCGGCAAGCTAAACCCTCGTTATGTAGGGCCATTCAAAATTCTGGAGCGGATTGGTAAAGTGGCCTACAAGATGGAGTTACCTGCTGAGTTGGGTAACGTCCATGATGTGTTCCATGTGTCGCAATTAAAGAAGTGTTTGTCTGATGAAACACTGGTGGTACCGTTTCAAGAGCTGAAGATCGACGACAAGTTGCAGTTTGTCGAGGAACCAATAGAAATTATGGACCGCGAGGTCAAGGTCCGTAAGCACAGCCGTATTCCAATCGTGAGAGTTCGTTGGAAATCAAGACGTGGACCGGAGTTCACGTGGGAACGCGAGGATCAGATGAAGCTGAAGTACCCACATTTATTTCCAAACGACAAGTCCAAGCCAGGAAAATCTAAATCTAATGCAACTAATGAATTTCGGGATGAAATTCCCCTTCAAGTTGGGGATGATGTGGTACCCGAGGAAAATCCACAGTCATCCTGATCTGGCACTTCAACGTCTTTTTTTGGTTTACTTGTCAAATTTCGGGACGAAATTTCTTTCAAGTTGGGGATGATGTGACAACCCGAGTTTTCAAGGTCCTTACTCGACACGTTATTCGTTTCGCAAAGTGTTTAGTATATGATTAATGTAACTTGTTTCAATGTAACTTATTCACGTTTGGTATATGATTAAGGTGTTGCACTATTGTGTGGTTATTTAATGAAAGTTCATGAACTGTTTAAGTCTGCATAGTCCTATCACATACATCTCCTGTTTGACGAAACTTTGGACCCCTGTTGCAAACCGAACTCGACGAAACATAGTTATGTTTCGTCATCACCTCCACCCAACGAAACTTAGGGAGTTTCGTCGCCCCTTTGATGTTTCGTCGTCGCCGTATGGGCTTGAGGCCCAAGTGAGGCCCAAGCATGAATCAGTTTTATAAATCACCTTTAACTGCATGTAACATGTATAATAGCGAAACCCTAGATCCTCTCTAAGTCGGCGACGACAACATTCTCTCCTCTTTCGAAGATCTTCATGACTTCATCTCAATTCTATCGGTGAGTCTGATATACCATTGATCGATTTAATTTCCTGTTGCACTAAGCATTAGATTGAGTGAACCGATTTCGTTATGACCTACGGGTTATTTGATATGATTGCATGATATTAGAAGCTAGATGATCAACGGTTAGGACTAGCGTATAAGTGCGAATAGCAGCGATGATCTAGCCTGTATGATGCTTGAGAACTGTTGGGTTTGTATGAATAATGATCGACTCGCTACTAGGGTTCTTGATATGTTATTGTTTAAACCGGTAGATAAGAACACACATGTTATGAATCTGATATTTTGTAATCGGTCATGTTCACTGTGCAATGTTGATGATTCTGTTTCTGTATATCATGTTGGCTGTGTGAAGTCATGAACAAAATGAAACTGGAAGTGTTAGGGTTGCTGTTAACCGCGACGAAACACTCTGAGGATTCGTCACCCCTTATATCGACGAAACACTAAAGTGTTTCGTCACATGTCATGACGACGAAACATCTCATTGTTTCGTCGGCTGGAGTTTCGCCGTCTAGGTGATAGATCAAACTGTGGTTGGTACTTGAATGATATGAATGACTTTTGGTGAAACCTTTGTTACTGCTTGTTAATAATATAGACATCGACTGCTTGTTAATGACATAAACAATCAACTGAGGAAACATGATTTGGTTGTTATGAGTAGTACATGAAACTGTTAACACTGTTGTGAAACACGCATGAGAATTGTGGAATCGTATGAACTTGAATAGCTGTTATGTTGTTCGAATGCACACTGTGACTGTAAACTATATGTGATTCATGCGAATGAAAACTAATTACGTAAACATGAATACCATAGGTTGTGACTGATTAAGTGTGAGCAAGTAGCTAATCATACCGAGCAAACCAAGGTGAGTTCACTTCTCTTAAAACAAGCATGCGTCCAATGGGGACAATCAAACAATCAAAACAGTTAAACGGGTTTTCATAAACCCACATCCTTGCAGGGGATGTGAGGCAGTTTTCAATAACCAATATCCTCGTAGGGGATATGAGGCCGTTTTCTCAAACCCATATTCTCGTAGGGAATATGAGGCAGTTTTCAGTAAAGGTTAACGTTGGATAATACACTCGCTTTCTATCACTTAAGTCCCATCCTATCATTGATAAGTTGCTTGTAGGGCAACGGATTATTAGTTGATAGCGCTATTAGGTTTGGCACCCTCACGACGTACCTGAATAGGACGGGCGTGAACTAATAACTTAAAACTGACCAATGTTGATAGAGCATTGGAGAAGGGAAAAACGGGCCGTCTGCGGTATCGAGTTATTATCAGCATACGTTGAATAAGTCATTACTTGGTAACAATCAGTTTAAAAAATATGTGAACTCTCCAGCCTGTTTGATACACTTTTTCTGCATGCTTGCATGACCTTAGGTACACTGTTATGGAACTTGCTGTCTGGGAAGCTGGAGTGGTCATGGGTCGTGGCACTTGGACGCTTCTTATTATTGAAATGTTGAACACTTTTAATTAAATAAACTATTATGCTTCCGCTGAACATGCGGACTTTATTAAATGGTGTTTGAACTCGACAATTTCGTTAATGAAAGGTTTTGACTTATTTTGTATATCTATGGTTCAATGTGATTAGTGGCTAGATCCTGGTATGTCACACGCCTCGCGGGGGTTTCCGCTTGTGGTATTTTTGGGGGTGTGACAATTCTTATATAAAACCGGATAAAGAATTATCCACGTCAATATATATTCTTTTATTTAATTGGAAAAAGAATTTATTGATTATACATCTATATTCTATAGCTACGGTAGCACTTGTATAATATTCTCTTAGTTTTATAAGGGTGAGAGGGGTGGTCATCTTGTGGGGAGTGGCAGTGGCGGATCTAGAAAATCTTTATAAAGGCAACGTTTCATATAAAAAGGGGTAACGAAATCCAAAAAACATCATTTTTTTTCAAAATTTACACTAGAGCCGGAGCGTTAAGGGGTAGCTGGGGTTACCCTTAGTAACATGAAGGTTCGCCCCTAGGGAGTGGTTAACTCCCATCAAAGTCAATCAAAACATTCCATGTTAACTCCACTCTTCACTGCCCCATTTTACATTCAATCACAAGGGGTGGTTCATGTAACAACCCTCAAAAAGGTCCCACAATCATTCGTAATCGAAACCCCAAATGCGTACGACAAGAACCAGCACGAAAAATCAAAAAGAAAGGATTTTAGTGCTTCTCGCGGGCCGCGATAGGGTAGCCCCTCCCTGTCGCGGGTGGCGAGAGACTTATCGACCACCTGAGACACGTGTAGGACACGTGTCGTCCACGTGTCAAGCCTACCTCATGACTCACGCCACCTATGCCCTAGCTAGACCCACTCGTGGGGCGTGAGAGGGGATCCCAAACCTGTCGCGGGTGGCGAGGCGCACCAGAATCAACTATAAATAGGACATTCATTGCACAGTTCAAACTCGTTCAATTCTTTTCTTTCTCTCGCTCTCTCGTTTTGTCATTCTAATGTCAGAACTCCTAAACCTCGAAACTCTGCTCCGTAGATAGTGTACAAAACCCTAACTGCTGAAACGATACACTGTCTGGTTGATCTGAAACCAAAACAACTAATTTTAAGTACTGCCTGTATAAGACTATACTTTGTCATCACGTTGTGGGTTGGTTCTCGTGATTATCGTTAAAGTTTGAATTGGGTTAATACAATAATACGAGTTGCATTGTGTCTCTATCTAGAAATTAGAACTTATAACAATAAGGCTGCTAAACCAGAAAACTTAGCGGTTAAGAATACTTAGCCGTTAAAGAAACTTAATGGTTAAGAAAACTTAGCAGTTAAGTAAAATTGATAGCTAAGTAAACTTAACAGCTAAGGAAACTTAACAGAAAATGAAACTTAACAACTAAGTAAGCTAAGTAAGTTAATCAGTTAATCAACTAAGTAAGCTAAATTAATTAATCAACTAATAAGTTACTTAGTTAAACAATTAAAGTAAATTAATCAGTTAAACAACTAAGTTTAACAACAAAACGGTTAAATAATTTAATAACTTAACATCTAAATAGTTATATATGGGGTAGATAATATATAAGGAAGGTATATGTGGGTAGATAACAACTGTGGAAGGTGTATATGGGTAGCTAGTACCTAGGGAAGATTTATCCAGGGAATGTTTATCCAGGGAAGGTTTATCTAGAGAAGACTTATCTAGGGAAGGTATATATGAAACTTCCTAGAAAAGAAAGACATATTCCTTACCTATAAATAGGAAGCTTAGGATTCATTTTTCCTTGCTCCTTCCTTCTCTTCTTCTTTCTATACGTTGGTGTTCTAACCAATGATCACCGATACGATATTTTGTCCGATCGATCAGGGAACCAACTAACGGATGTTTAAGTGCTGCCTGAATAAGGCTATACTTTGTCATCTATGTGATGGTTCTGATCTCGTGACCATCGTTAGGTTTGATTTGGTTTGGTTTTACACTGATACGTATTCTACTCTGTTAAACTAAATGTTTAACTATCACAAAGCTCAGAACTATAAACTTACTATCAAAATAGATGCTTAGTTACCAGAAGATTCAGAACTATAAAAGTAGAGGCTTAACTATCAGAAGGCTTAGAATCAGGAGGTCTGTTAAATCAAGAACTATAGACCTACAAAGTGAGTCATTCTCTTTTTTCTCAAATGCTTTGCAAAACCCTAAATGTTTTACCAGTTGTTTTTACAATGATTAAGTTTTTGTAGTCTAAAATTACTACCAGTATGTGGGGTTTTATATACACTTCTTGTCCAGCGTTACTATTAGACAAAAAGTTAGCTAATAGTAATATGACCACAGTCACCGAATTGGGTGTGTGGCAAATACTGATTGATTAATTGAAAGATATATAAACAGATGTAAAAACACTTAATGTTGCAATTATAACAATGTGCTTTTATATAAATTGAATGAACTCACCAGTATTTCCTGCTGATCAAATGTTTTTAAACATGTTTCAGGTGATTACAGTAGATCTGAGTAAGAGTTGTGATATGGCACCAAAAGGCTTAAAGAAGTGGCTTATTTTATCAATTAAATTAAAAAACATTGTTTTATGTATTCGGGTTTATCCCCTACCGTGAGGATGATAATTAGAACATTATAAGTACGGTAAATAAGAAATAACACTTGGCCACTGTCATTTCTTGTTTATTGGTACTACTTGGTTCTAGAATATGATCCGTCATATGAATACTAAATTCCTTGTTTCCATGATGTAAGCCTTAATAAAAGATACACCTTTAAAATCATGATTTGAGAAAATTCTATTTATGAGAAATACAATGATAACTACCTATCCGGCAAGACTGGGTGTGGTGTGGTAGACTCTCCAGCTTGTCCGGGTAAGACGGGGTTACCTCTCCGGCGAGACTGGGTAAGATGAGGTATATGTTATGCTAAAAAGTTACAGAATTCCCTAAATAGTACCATGATCTGATGTCTGACCTGTTTTTGAAAAAATGAACATGTTAAATGCATTGACCTGATGAATGGTATGTATATTACAGTATAAGAAACATATGATTGTATAGATATGTATACAATGATATCTAGGAAGTTTGACTTGTTTTTTGGAAAAAGGAACATGTTAAAGGCCACAATGATTGACAATTGAGGATGAATCACGTGCATGTGTGTCAATGATAATTTTAGATTTCATTATCATGAACCTCTCATATACATCTATAATTCCGATATCGATCACTATTTCAGTTGATCATCCATCTCATACCTCGTGCGGCAAGACGAACGATAGGAACCCTTTAAGTTGGGTCGTCATCGAAAGTATAAGAATTTCCAATGCGTTACCATAGATTTTCAACGTTAGCAGGAAACCTGTAACTAAAAGTTGTGCTAGACACAAAATGTATAACTAAAACTTACGCTAATGAAAGTAATTCTACTTTCATTAAGAACTTTTGAGAAGATAAGAGTAACCACGACTAGATACACATACAAAGACTTTATTCACCTGTAATCCTACTAAAGATTACCAGTAATAAAGAAGCTCTTAAGACAATATATGGGCTGTTAAGAACTAAAGTTGTCCTACCCATTAATATATACGCTAAGAAGGATGAAGTAATGTATGCTTAAAAAATAAGGTATTAAGATGGTGAGACCTGATCTTCCGAGCACAAAATCATGACATATGCCATGGAATGGAAAGAATGAAAAGAACTAAAAGAAAAGAGATTTCTTCTGCTTCATAAAAGGAACAAATGGCAACAAAGTTACCAAATGATTGGTGGAAACTGTTTCAGTGAGATTCGTGAACTGATAACAACAGTCGAACTACAAACCATTAGCAATATGATCGAGTTAGCGAATACTTTGACCATTGAGTTGATACCTGGACACAAGGGAGAAGAACGTGGAAAAAGAAGGGCCACATATGTTTTCGTTAGGGAAGCAAATCGCATGCGTCAAAATTGTCCGAAAATAACACAGACACCTGAAAACAAGACGAAAACAACCGAAATTCCCAAAAGGAGAGCGAGGGCATTGTTCTCACAGCATAAGAGGCAACAATGATTCCTGAGGTAATTATTGGTACATTTCTTGTACATGATGTTAACGCAAAAGTATTATTTAACTCTGGTACGAACCAAAGTTTTATAAATACTAAGTTATGTCAAGAAATTATTCAATCTTTAATCAAACGTAGGCAAGTCTGGAACCTGACGTGCTTGTCGTGGGTCACGCAAATTTAATCCCAAAAACAACTATAGATAGCGGTAATAGGGTATCGAACTCAGGGAGTATGTGGAAAGTGTGTTGTTTTTATAGCCTTGCGATTAAACTATAATTAACCTAATTTGCAGAAAAATAAAGATCAATGAATTGGATTGTTGTTTTAGAAAACTAAATTAATAACTAATTGCGAATCAAAATTGGTTGTTAAGCAGATTAAGAGAAAGCGATCATCCTAAACTTCCGGTTTGCTTTTAACAATTGTGTTGAATTCACTAGAAAGAATCACATAGACATGATTCATGTATGATTGTTTGTTGTGATAAAAGGGAACTAAGTACTCGGATTATGAAAACGCGAGGTTGTTACCCGATAACCAATTGATTAATATCCAACCCTAATCCCTCCCGTGATATCTCGATTGTTAACAACACCAAGAACGTACGATTTAGGATATGATTATAACATCAATCAACAATTTACAAACAAACAATCACACACCATAATAAACAAATGCATTGCAAGTCTATTATTCTAGAAATACGAATCCAAACACAAAAGTCATAGACAAACCTTCAATTCAGGATGATCACCATAAGTTTAGCCGGACATAGCTTGGTGAATCATCATACCAACAAGTTTAGTGTTCATAGGAATCGAAAACATCAAACAAATGTTAGAAATTGTTTAGAACTAAGCAAGATAGCCAAAATCGCCCCTAGGATGCTCCAAAACCGACCAATCATGAGAATACCTCAAAAGACACCATAAAACTGTTTTTAATGAGCAGTTACAAAATTTCGCGTAGCCTCCACCGTAAATTACGGTGTCACCGTAATTTACGGTGGACATAATAATGTTACGGTGAAAGTTGTCTGAGTTACGGTGGGATAATGGCCAAATTCATGTCCACCGTAAATTACGGTGGGATCGTAATTTACGGTGACACCTCTTTTCTTTGTGCCTCACCAAGGTTTATGTGTTGTCGGTCCAAGATGTGCCGCCCAAATCCATATGCGGCCCACTATGTTCACATTTAATGATGATGATGATTCCTGTTGTTGTTGTGTATTACTGTTGAGAAGTCAAAGTCCACGTGATGCCTCTGCCAAGCCCAATGATCAAGATATATGTTGATGGAAAGTCAAAACCCTCACAACACATGTGCATCTCTCGGCCCAAGTGTCGACTCCCTATTTGGCCCACTTGATGATAATGATTTGTTGACAAGGCCCAACCGCTCAAGTCCACGTGAAGTTGCTACGATTTTTGTCTGCCGCCAAAATAGTCCAATCCCTCCTTCCTCTTTTCGAAGTCTGCTGCCAAAAAGTGAAGTGATGATGATGTTTGTTTCTTCATCAAAAACCAAAACCTCAAAGTTGCTGATGATGTTGACTTTTGTTCCTTCCTTTCACGTGATTGACTCATGTTTATATAGTCATGATGTGATGACTATTAAAAATAATAAATCCTTCTCACCAAAACACTTGCGCAGTTAACACGTATCATTAACCGTAGCCTACGGTTCCAATTTAACCGAATTAAGCGATTTACCTGTAAAACACACGAACACTCGTAGTTATCACATTCATGATACATAACCGTGTAAAATATGGGATATGCACGTATTTAGCTCATTTAAGGGTTGTCCTACGGACCACCCGTCACATCCCCACACTTAACCGTAGCTTGTCTCAAGCAACTCATCAAATCAATTTCTCAACAAGTGATCAATGTAAGCCAGGAAAAAAAAAACAAGCAATCATTTTACTAACCCCTTTTTAACACCCAACTAATTCACCCCTCTCTAAATCTCTCCTCTCGGCTACAAGTGAATACTAGCAAGGATAAGCTAAACACACAATAGGCAAACGGGTGGTTGCACAACTATAGGCTTGTACCTAAATCAATTCTTCTCCTAAAATGTGTCAAACATGAATGCAAATCAAATGGACTTTCAAGGTTGTAACGTGGCTAGGTGTATGGGTAGGAAATGGAATATATATGAAGTAACGAAAACTTAACCCGGTCTTTTTATTACACAAAGAAACAAACGAACAACTACCAAACTTAACTACTATATACAAGACAACTAAACATCACTTCTTTTTCCATTTTTCATTGCTTTTTCTCTTCTTTTTTTTTCTTTTTCGTTTCTAATTTTTCTGATTTTTTTTTTTCAAACATAATACTTTCAACATAACATCAAATAACATTACATACTACTAAACAATCACTAATCACTATAAAACCGGGCTAAGTTGGGTAAATTTTTAGGTAAGTAGCTAGGGGTAACAAATGATAGGCTTTTAAGCACAAAATTGGGCAACTAAATGTCCAAACCCCCGCCCCTCTCACTACCATGCTCATATATATAACTTATGAGGTCCAACCCCCCAAATCCCACACTCACACACACCAACGACGAGGCTACCTAAATGCCCTTATCCTTTCTACATTCATGTCTAACTAAGGACTCAAATCGCATTCAAGCACAAGTTCTAATGCACCACCACCCGTAACCACTCTCATCAAAGACAATCATTATTTATGTACAAGTGTGGCTACAACTCTCACCAAGAATGAAAGGGTATCAAGGGTTGCCGGTGCACCAAATTAGGGTTAATCTAGGGTGTTCAAATTTTCACATCGTTTCGCTTGGCTCAAAATTTTTCAAAATCTTCAAAAATTCCCCCCATCCCCACACTTGGGATACATTGACCCCAATGTATGGTTTTAGGAGGCTTTGATCACTAAAATCATTCAACATCAACAAAAAGCTTCTTCACTCAAACCACAAATTTCTTTTTGTATATTTTTTTTTAACAACTAATACCAATATTTTAATACTAAAGAACATAACAAGACTAAGGAAAGAGTACATTGACCTGGTGAAGTTTGACAAAACAGATGTTGTAGATAATCCGACTTCCTATCATCACCTTCACACAACTCTCCGCACATCTTCCCCACACTTATCTAAAAACACCTTGGGTTGCCTCCCAAGCAGCGCTAAAGTTTAGGTCTTCAGCCCGACCGTACCTGATATGTCTCAAGGTGGTCTCAATGCACATTTACCTTTTTCGTTGCTGATGTAAGCACGGTGTTTGATTCTTCTATTGTGTGTGTGCTTTTTCACGTCCCATCTTTCTTTGCAAAATTCTTTAAATCCACATTTTCCTACCGAATTTCCAACAAATGCTCGGTAGTTTACTCTCCACTTCACTACTTCGTTTTCTGTGCCCAACAAATCCAAACTCTCCCATAAACATAACTTATGAATGAAATCTCCCACATCATGAAGTGCCACCTTCCTAGTTTCTAAACATGCATCCTTAACACTCTTGGTTTCCATAACCACCACAGCCGGAGAGTTGTAATCAACTTTGATTGGTTCATCAAGTAAAAGGCCCTCAACTTTGCTCTCCATAGGTGGTTCCTCCACAATAATTTCAATTGTATATTCCTCATTTGGCCCTAATAATTCAGTTTCAAGTTCGAGAGGACTCACAACCTTTTCTTCTACATCACCCATAGGTGTCATTTGTTCAATCTGCACATATATCCAGTGTTGTTTTGCTTGACGTTTTTCCAATATCGACGTCCCTGGCCTCATCTCTTTCACCTCTTTTGGTAACAAATCATATTTCCATTCCAAAAGTTCTACTCGTTCTTCCATTGACAAATGAGGTTTTGTTAATTCTTTTTCAACATGAACCATGTGTCTCTTTCTCATCATCTCGTCAAGACTTTCAGATTTATGTGACTGATAGTGCAAAGTAGGTTGTTGAGTTACACATTCATAATCATACTGATCAAATGTATACTGAGCATGATAATAATCTTGATCGTACATCTGAGGGCCTTCATATGAAAGTTGGGAATATTCATCATAATAATCACCGTAATCGTACTCCTCTTGGTAACTCATTTCCGGATCAAATGCCAAAGGTGATAGCTTGTGAGAGCTTCTAGTACGCATGCACCTGTCAATACCTGCACACTAACACACCCAGCATAAACCAGAAAAATAACAAACTAAAAAGGATAAAAAATAACACACGTTGCGCACTACTCCCCGGCAACGGCGCCAAAATTTGACGTGCTTGTCGTGGGTCACACAAATTTAATCCCAAAAACAACTATAGATAGCGGTAATAGGGTATCGAACTCAGGGAGTATGTGGAAAGTGTGTTGTTTTTATAGCCTTGCGATTAAACTACAATTAACCTAATTTGCAGAAAAATAAAGATCAATGAATTGGATTGTTGTTTTAGAAAACTAAATTAATAACTAATTGCGAATCAAAATTGGTTGTTAAGCAGATTAAGAGAAAGCGATCATCCTAAACTTCCGGTTTGCTTTTAACAATTGTGTTGAATTCACTAGAAAGAATCACATAGACATGATTCATGTATGATTGTTTGTTGTGATAAAAGGGAACTAAGTACTCGGATTATGAAAACGCGAGGTTGTTACCCGATAACCAATTGATTAATATCCAACCCTAATCCCTCCCGTGATATCTCGATTGTTAACAACACCAAGAACGTACGATTTAGGATATGATTATAACATCAATCAACAATTTACAAACAAACAATCACACACCATAATAAACAAATGCATTGCAAGTCTATTATTCTAGAAATACGAATCCAAACACAAAAGTCATAGACAAACCTTCAATTCAGGATGATCACCATAAGTTTAGCCGGACATAGCTTGGTGAATCATCATACCAACAAGTTTAGTGTTCATAGGAATCGAAAACATCAAACAAATGTTAGAAATTGTTTAGAACCAAGCAAGATAGCCAAAATCGCCCCTAGGATGCTCCAAAACCGACCAATCATGAGAATACCTCAAAAGACACCATAAAACTGTTTTTAATGAGCAGTTACAAAATTTCGCGTAGCCTCCACCGTAAATTACGGTGTCACCGTAATTTACAGTGGACATAATAATGTTACGGTGAAAGTTGTCTGAGTTACGGTGGGATAATGGCCAAATTCATGTCCACCGTAAATTACGGTGGGATCGTAATTTACGGTGACACCTCTTTTCTTTGTGCCTCACCAAGGTTTATGTGTTGTCGGTCCAAGATGTGCCGCCCAAATCCATATGCGGCCCACTATGTTCACATTTAATGATGATGATGATTCCTGTTGTTGTGTATTACTGTTGAGAAGTCAAAGTCCACGTGATGCCTCTGCCAAGCCCAATGATCATGATATATGTTGATGGAAAGTCAAAACCCTCACAACACATGTGCATCTCTTGGCCCAAGTGTCGACTCCCTATTTGGCCCACTTGATGATAATGATTTGTTGACAAGGCCCAACCGCTCAAGTCCACGTGAAGTTGCTACGATTTTTGTCTGCCGCCAAAATAGTCCAATCCCTCCTTCCTCTTTTCGAAGTCTGCTGCCAAATGTGAAGTGATGATGATGTTTGTTTCTTCATCAAAAACCAAAACCTCAAAGTTGCTGATGATGTTGACTTTTGTTCCTTCCTTTCACGTGATTGACTCATGTTTATATAGTCATGATGTGATGACTATTAAAAATAATAAATCCTTCTCACCAAAACACTTGCGCTGTTAACACGTATCATCAACCGTAGCCTACGGTTCCAATTTAACCGAATTAAGCGATTTACCTGTAAAACACACGAACACTCGTAGTTATCACATTCATGATACATAACCGTGTAAAATATGGGATATGCACGTATTTAGCTCATTTAAGGGTTGTCCTACGGACCACCCGTCAGAACCCCACCAATATTCGTGGAGTACTTCGATAATAAAGATAAAATTGCTAGGATACATACTTAGTGCTAGTTTACTTCACATGAACCTCGTTGGATTCGATGTAGTGTTAGAAATGAATGATTAGCATCCAATCATGCTCAAATCTTAAGTAATCAGAATTCTGGTGAGATTCGTATGCCAACAGGAGAAGTGATAACAATGCAAGGAGAATTTGAGTACCTATTCAAGAAAACCTACGAGAAAGGATTCTCGAAGAAGCTCATAAAACTAAGTATATGATGCATCGTGAAAGTGATAAGAGGTATCAAAGTTTGAATAAGAATTACTGATAGATAGGAATGAAAAAAGATGTAGCAAGTGATGTCTCTAAGTATTTAATTTGTTAGCAAGTTAAGACTGAACATTAGAAACCTTTAGGTTTACTTAGACGATTAAAAATGCCAATATGGAAATGGGATTGATAACAAATGGACGTTGTTACCAAATTTCCCAAAATAATAAATCGTAAAGACACAATCTGGGTGATTGTGGATCGACTAACCGAGTCAGCTCATTTCCTACCAATGAAGGAAACCTTTAGTATAAAACGCTTAGTTAAGCTATATATGGACGAAATCGTCTCGTTACATAGAATCTCGTTATCTATTGTATCTGATCGAGATAGTCATTTCACTTCTCGTTTCTGGGAAAGTTTTCAAAAAGCCACGGAAACTCGACTGAATCTAAGTACAACTTACTATGAGCAGGGTGAAAGAACAATACAAACATAGGAAGACATGTTAAATGCATGTATGATAGGTATTGGTAAAAGTAAGACAATCACTTGCCACTCATAAGAATTCTCCAATAAACAAATTGTTATCATACAAGTACTAATGTTGCCCCATCTAAAGAACTTTATAGATGATAGTACTATCCAGTATGTTGGACATAAATATGAGAAAAACAACTATCCGGCCATGAGATCGACAAACTTTTAGAATTTCAAATAAGAGAAAGAATACTACTAAAAGTCTCTCCGTGAAAAAGAATTGCCCGATCCGGCGAGAAAGGAAAAAAAAGTCCATGGAAAGACCTTTACAGGTTGAATATGAGAATCCCAAAGCATAAGAAATTAGTTCTGGTCAAAGTGAAGTCGGATTCAAAAAGAGGACCAGAATATACTTGGGAACTAGAATCAGAGATGAAGCGAAGGTATCCCTACTTCTTCCAGCGAATCTCGAGGACGAGATTTAAAACAAGGTGGGGAGGATGTAACAACCCTCCAAAAGGTCCCACCATCATTTGTAATCGAAACCCCAAACGCGCAAGACGAGAACCAACACAAAAAATCAAAAAGAAAGGATTTTAGTGCTTCTCGCGGGCCGCGATAGGGTTGCCCCTACCTGTCGCGGGTGGCGTGACGCACCAGAATCAGCTATAAATAGGACGTTCACTGCACAATTCAAACGCGTTCAATTCTTTTCTTTCTCTCGCTCTCTCGTTCTGTCATTCTAATGTCAGAACTCCTAAACCTCGAAACTCTGCTCCATAGATAGTGTAAAAAACCCTAACTACTAAAACGATACCTTGCCCAATTGATCTAAAATAAAAACAACGGATGTTTAAGTACTGCCTGTATAAGGCTATACTTTGTCATCACGTTGTGGGTTGGATCCCGTGATTATCATTAAAGTTTGAATTTGGTTAATACACTAAGACTAGCTGTATTGTGTCTCTATTTAGAAATTAGAACTTATAACTATAAGGCTGGTAGACCAGAAAACTTAACGGTTAAGAATACTTAGCAGTTAAGAAAACTTAATGGTTAAGAAAACTTAGCGGTTAACTAGACATAATAGCTAAGTAAATCTAAGGAAACTTAACAGAAAATGAAACCTAACAGCTAAGTAAGTTAAGTAAGTTAAAGAGTTAAAGTAAAATAATCAGTTAAACAGCTAAGTTTAACAACAAAACGGTTAAGTAAATTTAATAACTTAACATCTAAATAGTTATATATGGGATAGATGTGTTTGATTAAACGGGTTAAATAAGTTAACGTGTTTTATTTTACAGTTTAAATGGATCAGCCAGTTTCATTTTACAGTTTAAATGGGCCAAACTGTTTCATTTTACAATTTAAACGCGTCAACTTGTTTCATTTTACAGTTTAAACGGATCAGCCTGTTTCATTAAGCGGTTTAAACAGGTCAACCTGTTTCATTATAATATTCTCTATAATTTGAAGGAAGGTGAGGTGAATGCATATTGTCTTCTCGAGTTAAATTCTTCATTGATCACTAAGCATTCATCCTTCTGGGTAACTTTCTTCTTTGAAATAATCAGCAATTTTTTTTCAAAGCATCTATATTGTATATCCTGGCCACTTCAATATACTTTTTTTTTGTTTTTTTTTTTTTTTTGTTACAAAATAAGTTAGTTTGGGAAGGACTTGGAATGCGAGGAGGTGAAGCTGTTGGAAACTGGAACCTTATGTATGTACTCTCTGACGGTTAGGATATTTTAATTTATACAGATAATGTATATAGGCTACCTAAGTAGTTAAAAGGCTTCACTAAGGAAAGAAAACTATTAAAACTTTCAAGAGCTATGTATCGATTTGTTTTCCTTGCACTGAATTCCAACAAATAACTTGGCGGAGAATTGTAAAATGTGTTCAAATTTATAGTGTTTTGACGTATGCGGATGTTACCCATTTACCCTAGTTTATATTAATAGTTGGTTGACTAATCTTATTACTTAACATTTGAACAATTATGATAATGTAATTTGAATATTACATTACAGGGAAGGATAAATTTGAGTTTATGGAGGATTCATGACCATATATTTACATCAGTTTTGTTACAGTTGGTATGATGCTTATTTAATGGCTTCCACATAATCGGCTAATAGAAACATAACCTGTTAAATCTAGGGGTGTAAACGGATCAAACTACTCACGAGTTACTTGAGCTCGGCTTGAAAGAAAGCTTGAAACAAGCCGAGCTTGAACGAGCTCGAGCCTGAGCCTAAAAAGAAGCGCGTTTAGTAAACGAGCCTGAGCTCGAGCTTCACTTATCAAACTCGAGCCGGTGTGCGAGCCAAAACGAGCCCACTATTTTATATGATTTATAATTAATATATTAAATATATATATATATTCAAATAATAATAATAATTACTATTTATACAATTATGAAAAAGTAACTTAATTATGTATAAAATAATTATTATAACTAATATAAACTAATCAAAAAAATATTAAATGAGTTGAGCCCGTGCCGAGCTCAAGCATATATATGTTGACAAGTATGTGTTCAAGTTCTTTATCTCAGTCTACTAGGATGAACATCTCTTAGAAAATTACCATAACATGGGTTTACAAGTAGCATGAATAAAACACTTGAAGGATCATACAACATTAGAACTGGCCACCGGTTACAAGTTTACTCCCTACCACAACAGCAGTAACGTGGCCACGAACCCATGGATGCAAATGTGCAGCACTTTTAGGTCTAAAACAGTGAGTATACGGACTTGAAAGCAGTAACGTGGCCACGAACCCATGGATGCAAATGTGCAGCACTTTTAGGTCTAAAACAGTGAGTATACGGACTTGAAGAAAACAGTCTGGAATTAGTTCTGAGTTTATGTGTAAAATCATTTTCCTTTGCAACTTTTGTATATAGGTTTTGGTTAGAAGTTAATGTTTTTAATTAGTATTGGTATTTAAATTGAAAACTTATGTATGGATTGTTAATAGCATTTACTTTTTAGTTTTCTCATATTTACTGTAGTTTTTATTTGACAACAAAATAAAATTAAAATGGGTAATTACACGAAAATGGTCGGATAGAACCATAAAAAATATGTGTCACCAAAGGTTAGAAAACAACCACACGCAAAATTACAAAATTCCGTGTGACTAAACCATAGCCACACAATAATCACTTTGTTTCTTGTTTGTATGACAGAATGATACCAAACGTCATGGAAAAAAAGTTATATGTGATCAAATGTTAGACAATAGTCACACTTAAAATTACAAAATTTTGTGTGACTATAAAAAATCATTAGCTACACCATACTCGCTTTGTTTCTGTCACGGAATGATACCAAACGTCATGGAAAAAAAGTTATGTGTGATCAAAGATTAGACAACAACCACATTTAAAATTACAAAATTTTGTGTGACTATAAATAAGCATTAGCCACACCATAGTCGCTTTGTTTCTGTCATGGAATGATACCAAACGTCATGGAAAAAAAGTTATGTGTGATCAAAGATTAGACAACAACCACATTTAAAATTTCAAAATTTTATGTGACTATAAATAACCATTAGCCACACCATAGTTACCTTGTTTTTTATTGAGTGACGAAATGATACCAAACGTCATGGGAAAATAAAATTATGTGTGACCAAATGTTAGACAATTGTCACACTTAAAATTACAAAATTTCGTGTGGCTATAAATAACCACTAGTCACACCATAGTCACTTTGTTTCTTGTATGTGTGACGGAATGATAACAAACGTCATAGGAAAAGAAAATTATGTATGACCAAAAGTTAGACAATAGCCACACTTTCATCACTTTGTTTTTTGTTTGTGTGACCAAAAGTTAGACAATAGGTACACTTAAAATTCCAAAAGTGTTTTGTGTGTCTACTAAAAGTTTTTAGCCATACTTACAATAAATTCATGTGACTGTATAATAGAACCAGTCACACCTATAGTAAATTCATGTAGCTGTTGCTATCTTTTAGCCATACTTAATAGACAAAATGGTTGATTAGAACCCTTTTTGTCACACTTTTTTTTAATTGATTTGGCTAAAATATACTTTTTAGTAAATATATGTGACTATATATATATAGAAAGAGTCACACTTAAAATAAATTCATGTGACTGTTGCAACCCTTTAGCCATACTTAATGGAGGAAATGCTACATTTTAACAAAAAATGTTGGTAACCTTTAGCCACACTTTTAAGTTCTAGGGCCAATAAAAAGTGTGTGTAACTGTATGATACCTACAATGATTCGAGTTTTGGTCAAACTTTTTTTGTGTGGCTGTATCCCTATTTTAACGTAGTGCACATGACCATGACCATTACACATGATCTAATACATATTCAAGTTACTCATGGTTTATTCACAAAGCTTTTCATTTACTTATTTTTTTTTTCTAGTCTATTGGCGAGAAAAAGTTTAGCCCACTTTTTTGGTTAGTATGTATATATTGGTTTAGAGTTGCTGCTTAAATTAAAAATAAATTAATTTGGCTTCGATACAAAAAAAAAAATGATACTACTGTGGCACAAAGCTCGAACCCATATGAGGGAATGATGCTTTATATAATCCTGATTGCATGGCTATAGCTTAAAAAATATATAAGAAGAAGACGTAATAAATTAAAGAAAGAAACATATTATTAAGATGGCTGCAAGCTCAAGCTCTTCCTCTAGTTGTGGAGAAGAATATCCATATCCATATCCATACCCGACACATGTTTGTGCCCCAAACTTTGTTACAGTGAAGCTGAATGGTCGGGACATGTATGATGTTTGGGAAACACAGATGCTATGTCTCTTAGAGAGTCATGATATGCTTGGTTTCATCAATGGAAGCTCATCACCTGCAGCAGAAACCAGTAGTGTTTTGGGGAAGGGAAAAGCTGGCGATTACATGTTGTGGAGAAGATCGGACGCACTTGTAAAAGGTTGGATTCTTAATTGGTTCCCTCTCTCAGCAAACGCTTGTCAATCTTGTCAAGACAAACACATATATCACTGCGAAAGACGTGTGGGATAAATTGAGGACTATCTATGGTCCTCTTGTTCATCAAACAACGACAGGCGAGTGCATTCTCTTTAGTTAATTTCTTGTTTAAATAATTTCACAAGTGCTAGCTAGTCTTTAAAATCACTTTAGTTATTCATTTAACTTTAATTGTTAAACCATGAGCAAGCAAAGTATTATATTAAACTAATTGTATTATGTGTAAATTATTAAATAAAAAAGCTATTATGAAACTTGTTTGCTTATGATAAAGTAGTGGGCAGCAGTGAGTGACAAAGGGAATGATTTTTAAATATTCTTTATTCCATGAGTTAAGTGGTTCACTTGTACAAGGCAAGTACTCAAAGCGTAATAGCTAATTTCTTGTAAGTTAAAAGTTCCTTTAGGCAGAAACGGGTAAGCGTGTCATGAACATGAGACGGGAAGTTGTTGGACTAATCTTGTCAGTGCTGTCTCCGAAAATCATAAAAAAAAAAATTTACCCTATTCGAGATAAAAAATTTGGGCCATATTCGCAAATCTTCATATAATATAAACGCATCAATCATTCAATCAAATATATAAATTCTTTTGAAAAAAAAACTTGTGTATTTGGTTTTGTTTTACTTCGTCCGCCTTTCTTTTCTTTTCCTCTTGCTTCCTCTTCTTACGTTTTTTTATGGCCAGATAGGTATTTGTATTTAGGAACGGGAGGCATAATTTCTAAATATTAACAAAAAATAATCATTTAATCACACGAAGTCTAATACTAATACATTTAAAGTATAATTAAACACATCAAACAAAGTTTTATAGTATATGAAATCAAAATCACATTCATATGAAATCAAAAACATATGAAAATCAGTTAAAGTTTTATTTTATACCTCGTCTGATGCTGGTTTGCTACGATGATGACGATCCCTGCTGCGGCCTGCGAAGTGATCTCCTGTTGCGACGATGATGATTGATCGCCTCCGCTGCGAACGTTTGAATGAATCTGATCCCCAAGGCCTAAGTCGTCTATGATGTGTTGTTGAGAATTGAGATGATGATGATACGAACAACTATGTTGTGCGGCGTTTCCCTTCCCTGTGTTGTGCGACGTTTTGTTTCCCTGAGATCACAGGCCCTTATTTTTGTTTATTACACTTGGGCTTGTTAATTGGGTTTTAAAATTGGGCCATTTTTTTAAAAGTTTTAAGCAGACCCTTATTTATAAAAACATCTAGATTTGTTTTATATATATATATATATATATATATCATGGTTGTAAAACAAGGTTTCCAAGGTCGAGTACTCCCCGAGTAGTCGCTACAAGGTAGGCTGCTGATGCGACTTTCTTCGACTCCGCCTAATTACTCGGAGTCGGTCAAACGCGGTCAACCTTGGCCAGAATTGGATCTAGTAGGTCAACTCGGGCCTAGTTTGACTTAATAATAATAAAACATAATTTCTATGCGTATCATATTTAATGAATATCATTTTCACATATTTTGTTATAAATATTAGTAAATTTATGTTATCTGACATATATTTATTCTCCAAAAAGTAATTTCTTTATAATTTAACATGTCCGAGTACTCTCCGCCTAGACCGAGTACTCTCAACTCCCTGGTCGACCGACTAGGGAGCGCCTAGCGACTTTTGCAACCATGATATATATATATATATATTTAAAAAATTTCGGGCTCTATATTGATTTGGGCCCTGTTCACAGGCCCATCCTGCACCCCCATTTAGCCGGCCCTGAATCTTGTTGTAGTTTAATAGTTAGAGAGGTTGACTAGCATGTTTTTATTTATGGAGTCATATTTTAGATATATGAAAGTCTGTTGGGCATTCATGTGTTCTTTAAGAAAAATATTTGGTAACGGATTCATGAGCACATAACCTTTTAACACCACTTTAAAAAAGTTCCACCATGGATCCATTTGCAAAGAATATAAAACACAAAATAAATTGAAAAGTTGGTTATAGAAATTACAACCTTTTTAGGGAAGTGGTAGCCAAAACACTTGGTAGAATGGATGTAGAGATCAAGCAAGAACTCCTCCTAATAATAGTCCATACCAAGCAATGCATTCCAAGGTGGTGTAGCCAATTAACCCAAAGCTCTTGTTAAGATGAAATGATTGAAACTCCAAGAACTCCATAGGAAATATGGTAGAAAGAATAACCAAAGCTTCCACAATTTTGCCTTTTTTAATTTTGTTTTATAATTTTTATTTTCAAACCTGTTAATATTAAAAAAATAATCTATAATTAACAATAATTATTTTTATTTTGCAACAAAATTCCTACAAAATTAAATAACTTTCTTTTAAAATTTTGCGACAAATTTCCTACAATTAAAAAATTATTTTTTTAATGATGCGACAAAATTCCTACAACTGAAAAATTAAATGATTATTTTGTAGAGTTTTGCGACACAATTCCCACAATTGTTTGTGATGAACTTGTGGCAAGTTATATTTTTATATTTTCCACTTGGAAAAATCCCTTCACTTCACACGCTTGACTTGATGGAAAAAAATTCAAAAAGAATCCCTTCACTTCTCACGTTTAGTACGTTAAGATCCATTTGTACAATAACCTTACTCTATGTATATGTAAATATTTGTGTGTGTGAATTATAGTTAAGAACCTAAAGCTCTGATAGCGACTTTTTGGGTTTTCGCACACACAAATAATGAAAACAATAAACGAGAAAATAAGTACACGAGGATTTTACATGGTTCGATTGGTGTAACCTACTTCCATTGGCTACAACTAGGTTTTAATTTGTTTATTATGAAGTGTTGGGAATTTACAATGGCCCTATCAACTATATATAACCACTATATTAGGGTTTACAACTTGTTGACAAAGAAATCGTAATATGGGTGGCGCTCCCAACACCCCCTCCTCTTCCGCCAAAAGGGGCACCATCAATGGCCACCACCAAGCCCTTAACGAGCGTTAAAGCTTGAAAATGAGGGGGGCCTCTTTTCTCAACCAATCAATATTTTTCCCCCTAATGGGCTTTATTCCAAAACAGTTTAGTTAAGACCACATGGTATCTCCACGCCTTGCCCACCAGCCCGTCCAACCTGAAAATGGGTGTTTCCCCTCACTCAAGGTAAGATATTGTCGGTCGTTGCCCCATCTTCATTCTCACACCCACTTGACTTTTGCCCCTTGCCTTTCACCTACCCTTTCCATTTCCATTTTGTGCTTTGAAGGGCAAAGCCCCCAAAGTCTAGTGGCGCCTACATAGTAGGGCTTTGCCCCCTTGCCCTTGCCCACCACATAATGAGAAGCCCCCTTTGTCTACGTGTCACAGACGTGGCGCTTTAAAGCCCCGAACACCCTAAGCCTAAGATTCCACCAATTTGTATAGATTAAATTAGTTTCCTACATTGTAAATAGTATTTTCAATTTGCCAAATACAGGTTAGTATTTAGAGTTTGTCACTATGTTTAGTATATGTTTTGAGTGTGATATCAGTTTGTTACACTAACAATGCAGGTTTAGCAGAAGAAGTAATAATAAGAGAAGTAATATCTAAAGATACAAAATTTGATGGCGAAGCAGAAGAGAATAGAAAAGAATCAGATGAAAGAGCAAAGGCTCACCAAAGTTTGTATGAAGCTACTCTAAGTCAAAAATTTGAAGAGGTTTATTCAATTTTGGAAGATGGAAAAGTTAGTGTGACAGAGAAAATTGCCATAAATGGCAACACGGCACTCCACTTAGTGATTGGAATTACGAAGAAAAAGGAAGTTTTAGAGAAAATGCTGGAGTTGGTACCCAAAGGAAGTACATTACTGGGTATGCAAAATTCAGATGGAAGTACGCTGCTTCATGTTGCTGCAATTGTTGGCAACATTGAAGCTGCTAAGATATTGGTTCAAAGAAACCAAGATTTGTTGTTTATCAAGGATAAAGAGGGTCACACTCCACTAGCCAGAGCTCTTTCAAATATGCATACCGACACATATTTGTATTTGTTGAACCCCACCCATGACATAGAGATGGCTACTCTCTTTACCGGTATCAGTAGTGATGAGCTTCTGGTTAATGCTATTTCTTCTAAAGACTACCGTGAGATGATTTGGCCCGGATCGGGAGGAACCTCAGTTTTTTTATCAATCTCCTTATTTTTGCTTTTGATTGTTTTTGCAGATGCAGCATTAAAATTGAGTGACCATTATCGTAATTTTCATAGTGACGCTACACTAATGGCTATAGCTCAAAACTTCCCACGTGAACTCAACATTTGGGAAAGAGTCATCGATAGATGTTTGTTGATAATCTTATATTGATTCTACATCTTCTTATCTATTCATTTATTTTACATTTTCAGCTTCTCTAATGAACTTGTTGTTGTATCTTGAAGGGTTTAATGCTCCAAAAGATCTGTTGACCATGATAGGATTGGCATATGGTATGTGCTCGTGTTGGTTTTTATATACCTACTGGTCTAAGATTAAGATGGTGAGATCTTACAGGCCGTTGGGAGCTATAATAGTTTCGGTAGCACCTGCTCTTGCTGCCATTGGTGAGCAATGTGCTTGATATTATTATGTGTAACAAATCTTTGTTTTGTGCAAAACAATCTGTATTCCATAACCCCCATAGGTCTAACATACTTCTTATCTTGCACAGCTTTTGCCTCGATTCTTTATACTTTCATACTTATCACGAGGAGATTACATGAGATGATACCATATTGTGCACCCATTTATAAGTCTCTCCAGCATATGATTATGCTATTACGTAAGATGAACTATCTCTTAATTTTGCTTTAGTTAAGATACTTCTTAATTTGGGTCCTTGTTGCAGCACTGCATATCAAGTTTGTTAAAGAGGAAGCTGAAATGCACAATGTTGCTACGAGGCTATTAAAAGCAATCTGTGAGTTGATAAAACGCTCCATAGCAACCAGATCTCACTCTGACTATTACAACAATGCGATTCTTAAAGCCACAAGACAAAATGCAGACAAGGTTGTAAGAGTGATTGTGTCTTTTTTCCCAAATGCAATTTGGAATGCTAATGAAGAAGGCCACAACATTATTCAGTATGCTGTGATCAACCGTTCAGAAAAGGTCTACAACCTACTATATCAAATGAGCGAACACAAAAATATTTATAGGACAAATAAAGACCCTTTTGGGAACAACCTCTTGCATCTGGCTGCAAAGTTGGCACCACCTGACAAACTGAACCATATATCAGGTGCCGCTCTGCAACTACAACGTGAACTTCAATGGTTTAAGGTAGCAATCTTTGGAACACGAAATTTAAATACACGGACCAAAGTCATTGATAAAAGCAGCAGCACCCACAGGTAACATAATAATGTAATCTTGCAGGAAGTCCAAGGGTTTGTATGCCCTCTAAACATCAATCGAAAGAACTTTTATGGTGAAACACCTCGAATGGTATTTACAAGAGAGCATAAGGAGTTGGTGACCGAGGGAGAAAGATGGATGAAAGCGACTGCAGAGTCATACACAATCACAGTCGCATTAATCACCACCATTGTGTTTGCAGCAGCTATTACAGTACCCGGGGGAAACAAATAAGACAATGGGATGCTAGTGTTTACTAACACTACTGCCTTCACAGTATTTCCAGTGTCAGATGCCATATCATTGTTCACATCTGTTACATCCTTGTTAATGTTTCTGTCAATCCTCACTGCACATTTTTCTGAGCAAGATTTTCTCTACAAGTTGCCTACAAAGTTGATAATTGGTCTCACCGCCTTGTTCATCTCAACAACAGCCATGCTTGTAGCTTTCGGTGCAGCCTTATTCCTTGTGTTTGGGCAAGACAACTCATGGATTCTGGCTTCCATAGTTGCGTTGCGTTGACTTGGCTACCTGTTACTTCTTTTGCAACCTTGCAGTACCCACTCATTGCAGACCTAGTGAGTTCTACATATGGTCGTAGTATTTTTGGTAAAAAAGGTAATGTCCCATTCTATTAACTACCGGCTGGTGTTTTATTGTACACCCACATAAATGATAAATCCATCTGATGGATGAACTATTTTTTTTATGTGTGTACCTCCCTTCGGATATGTTTTAAGTAGCATTGTATTTTCGGTAATTAACATTTGCATAATTTTTTTAACTAAATTGTTTTAGTAGTTTGATGTTTTATTCTTACCCCTTATACTTTAAATTAATGTCGTAATAGCCCTTCTACTTGCTTAACCTGTAACAATAAAGTCCATTTACAAATATAAATCTTGATGAACAAAATATTAAATGACATAATTCTACAAAAAATGCTAAAATCACCCCTAAGGTTTGAACACATTTGCCACTTTTATCCAAAAAGTTTTTTTTAGAGTAAAATACTATTTTGGCCCCTGTGGTTTATTGCGTTTCACCCTTTCAGTCTAAAGAAAAAATATTTTGACATATGAGAGACCCTAATGTTGTATTTTGTAATGGTTTTGGTCCTTAACACTAACTTTGTTACTTTTATGCAGTTAAATCTAAGGGTATTTTGGTCCTTTGACACATTAGGGGTTATTTATGTAAATTACAAAGTTCTTTTAATATTAAAGAGCCTTTTTATGTAATTACTTAAGTTTTTTTATTATTTTGTTATTTTCACAATTATTATTTAATATAATACGTTTTAAATATACAAATCTGTTTTTTATAAACGTTTTCTTTAAGTTCTTTTGTTTTTAAAACTGTTCATCTTTTTTAAAATTGTTCATTTTTAAACTGTTAATTTTTTAAACAATTTTTTTAAGTCGTTCATTTTGAAATATTGTTTATTTTTAAACCAAGCCACTTAGAACCGAATTTGTAAATCGTTCATTTTTTAAACTGTGTATTCTATAATTTACTGCCATTAAGAAAAAAAACTTTAAAAATTGCATGATTTCAAAAATCAAAGGATTTAAAGAACAAACGATTTTAAAAATCGAAGAAATTAAAAAACAAATGATTTTAAACAATAAGCGATTTAAAAAACGATGTTTATTAAAAAAACAAATAGTTTAAAATGTTAAGTTAACAAATGTAAGATTTTAAAAAGCGAACGAATTTAATAAACAAAATTAAAGAATTTTAAACAAAATAACGGTCCAAAGAAATTCAAAATTTTGAAAAAAGATGAACCATTTAAAAAAAAGTTAGAAAACTAAACATTCTTTTTCAAACATTTTATTAGAATTTTGATATTTTTTCAAATCATCCATTTCATTGGAACGTTTGTTTGTTCAAAATTCGTTCGTTTTTTAAACCTTTTGTTAATTAAATCGTTCGCTTTTTAAAACCCTAAATTAACTTAATTTTCTAATACCTTTTATATTTTTTAAACGTTGTTTTTTAAATCTTTATTTTTTAAGTTGTTCATTTTATATTCCTTTGATTTTTAAAATCGCATTTTTTGAAGTTCTT